>WYDI02028714.1:0-21412 GCA_009867235.2 Psittacus erithacus
TCCTGGGCTGCATCAAAAGGAGCATGACCAGCAGGTTGAAGGAGGTGATCCTGCCCCTCTGCTCTGCTCTTGTGAGACCTCACTCGGAGTATTGTGTGCAGTTCTGGTGTTCTCAACATAAAAAGGACATGGAACTGTTGGAACAAGTCCAGAGGAGAGCCACAAGAATGATCATCGGGCTGGAGCACCTCCTGTATGAAGACAGGCTGAGAAAGTTGGGTCTGTTCAGCCTGGAGAAGAGAAGGCTGCGTGATGACCTCATAGCAACCTTCCAGTATCTGAAGAGGGGTTATAGGGATGTTGGGGATGGACTGTTCATTACGGACTGTAGTGACAGGACAAGGGGTAATGGGTTCAAACTTAAACAGGGGAAGTTTAGTCTGGATATAAAGAAGATGCTCTTTACTGTAAGGGTGGTGAGGCCCAGGGAAGTTGTGAATGCTCCATCCCTGGTGGACACCGTGGAAGCTTCTAGCAGCTTCTCACAGAAGCCACTTCTTTAGCCCCCACTACAAAAACCTTGCCATGCAAACACACTATAAAAGCAGAGCAAGCACGACGTAGGGTTTTCTTTTGAATCTTACCAACTTATTTTAATCAGGTCTCTTCAAGATAAGTATGTCCTTGGGGGAAGCAAACCTATGTGGTAGGATGCTTCCCTTCATAAATCTCACTACACTTGCTAGTATCTTTTTTATACCTTCGCCCTGACTTCTGACTACATTACTCTCCAGTTGCCTTTTTCATGAACTTTGAATTTAATTCATAACTCCTTAGTAACAGAAAACATCCCTAGCCAACAACTAAATATGAAGTGGAGAATGAAATGTAAAAAGGTGAAAAGTAGAAGCAATGCTTTAAAAATCTAGCTGAATATGTTATCTTTCTAGCAATATGCTACCCTTCACTAGCTATCAATCCTGCTTCTGTAACAAGAATGTGTAGTATTCAACAACTTCTCTTCTTTCCCATCCCTTCATTGTCAACTATCATAGCTTTTCCTAAAAATTACAGTTTTTAAAGTATTTTTATACCATGCGCTCTCTTTACACTTTGCAGACAATAAAGTTGCAAATTTCTTTCTACATGGTGTATCAGCTCTCACAGTATGAAAACACAGGAAATAATTTGCATTAATCTTGATGAAAACAAGAACTTCATCTTATCTGCCTGCGTATACTGACTAATTAAATCTATCAGAAATAAATGGAATAGAATGTAAGTATGATGTGATAAGGTACTATCATAGAGAATACTAACAAGAAAAGGGAGTGAGGGTTATTATGGGGGTAATAAAGGGCAATTTTGATAGGGAAAAGTCTCACAAAATAGCCGAAGGTGTTCTTCCTAATCATGAACTAAGCCTCTTGAGGCTTTAAGCAGCTGGCCCACTATTAAGGTCAGTAAGTCATTGCACACATTGGAAGACAGACATATAGAGCATAGAGAAATAAATCCTATTTCTGCATAGCTGTGGGGTAAACTTCTATGGGAAAAGTTTAAAAATTATGGGAAAAGCAAGTGACATGGTTTAGTGTGAGGTGTTCCTGACCATGGAAGGGGGGTCAGAACTAGATGATCTTAAGGTCCTTTCCAACCCTAACTATTCTACGATTCTAAATTGTAGACAATATTCATACATGTTAAGCTTGCTTGCTTCTTCTTTTTCTTTTTTTGTTTTTTTTTTCAGGAGTTTTTGCCATTCATAACCAACTCCTAATATCATTGTGAAAGAGTTCACAGATGCCAAACTATGCTATGCGTTTTGTGGTAATATGATCAGGAAATATGGGGTTCAGTGCAGAAATCCAGCCTAGAAATTGTGGAATTATATAGTGCCATCCAAAGAGAAATGAAGTGACAGAAAACCTTTCCCAAAGGACTGTACTTTAAAGGAACTGAATTACTCTAAAATTGTATCTGTACAGGAACTGGGATATGCTAATGTTAATTTCCTTGCTAGTACCACCTCATTTGTCCCTGCAGTGTTGAATAGCAACTGCCAAAATCAATGCCCCTTTTCAGCCACTGACAAAAAGCTCTTCCTTTAGCCTGTTTGCAGAATAACGGATGAAGGAGGTCAGCAGCAACAAGAAGATTAGAAACAATAGTGAGGAACTGAGCTTCTCCTTGTGTTGTTCTGCGACTCTTTTCATGTCTCTCTGGCATGATGGGCACATTTTAAAAATACATAGATAATTTAGAATACATGCAAAGACTCCAGCTGACTTGGGTACCCATGTACTCTCCCTCAATAGTAGGAACCTGAGCCCCTGATTCACAGAACAATTTGCTATTGTCCTCTAACCAAAATATTTATCCCAGTGACAAGACAATTTAAAACACATACAAGTCTACATAAGAGCTCTAATTGCTATATTTGGCAACAAATTTGCAAAAAATATAATCTTTATCTCAAGTATACAGGATCAAGCAAACAAAAAAAACCAAAACAACAAAAAAACCTCAATCCAAAACCACCACTGTTTTTAAAGGAAACTGCAGCTTTTTACATTATGCTTTACTTACTCTGGCATTCTTTTTGTACTTTGCAGAGTAAAAATTATTAAGGATTATCTTATTTTTGGAACAATATATACTACAAATGAAACATCAAAAGAGTAACCCTCTGTAGAAGATCATATTGTAATGCTTGCAAATACATTGCTGCAGCCTAAGATTTTTGTACCTATATCTTCATTTTACAGGCAAGGTTGATAATGACTGTGCATATAATATATTTTATTTGGATTTGTAGCAAGCCTTTGATCAAGTTTTACGTGACAGGCCTCAGCTTAAAGCTACAAGCTTCAGAGATCCAGATTAAGACACAGAAAAGGATAAAGAACTAGTTAAAAAATAGACTAGTGATAATGTAGTGGAAAAAAAAAAACTTACTGTGGCTTTATGTGGGTCACATCTGAAAGTGTTAACATCTGCAGAATGTGTGAGGTTAAGTAAGAGCACCTAACTAAGTGCCCATAAATGCAAGGATGACAAAGGGTGAATTGAGAGGTGGGTGGCAGCTTCCCACAGGAGAGGTAGTGTGAGGGGAGACGGGCACATCTCCCCAGGGAAGCAGTTGCCTCTTCTTAAGGTAATCTGGGTGGCACAGATCCACTGTCACCCTCAGGGGTGCTAGCAAGTATATTTGGCATCCTTAGTTTATGACTGGACAGCAGCTCATCAGTATGAAAAGCTGTTACCTTGTATGAGCTTAAAACATTTGCTTTCCTGCTCACTTTCTCATGACATGGATCACTGGCATATATATCACTACTGCTGTCCCATGTGGTCTGCCATGAGGCAAGGAGGGAGATAAGGATGCGTTATGTCACTGAATTACCTCTTCTAGGTGAAAGTCCTTCAGAGAGCTGGATAAAGTCTGTTAATTTATGTTCACTAGTGCTCCCCAGGGGCTTCATTTATATTGGGAGAGGGACTTGGCCACCACTGCTCCTGAAAGCACTGAGGTCTTGTCAGTCATTGTCACATGAGCTATGGTCTCCTGGCAGTTCTCTCTTGTGTCCTCCTGAGGTTTCCCTGGTTCAGGAAACTCCCCTGTGCACACCAGACTGCTCCACTGTGTATCATGCTGGCACCAAGGCTGCTCACCTGAGTGAGCTGGGTTTACTACATTCAGAGAGCTTTGTATATATACATTTAATTCTTTTTCAGAAAGCATGTTAATTTCATTTAAATTTTCCAGCACAACTACACAATAAACACAGGAATAAAGACGGACTACAGATCTTTGTAGGTGTCTACCAATTTGTGAGACTAAAATATGTCCATGCATGCTACTTTAGCTCAAGCACAGTGCCTTTCACCCACCCAAGATGGTGTGCAATCTGCTGCCTACAGATACTGTTCATTCACAGCAAACCTTACATGCTCTGAAAATCATTTACATGTAGTGGTGAGTAGGTCTTGGCCAGCTTCCAGACACTCAGGCAGCTGCTCTTTCACTCCCTTCTCCTTAACAGAACAGGTGGGAGAAAGGAAGATGAGAAAGTTCATGAGTGAAGGTAAAGACCCAGAGATCACTTGCCAATTACCATAATGGGCAAAACAGACCTGACTTGGGGAAAATTAATTTAAAGTATTGCCAACTACAACAGAGTCCAGTGGTGAGAAACAAAGAGAAGCAAAACAACATCTGTCCCCCAGCTCCTTCTTCATAGGCTCAACTTCACTCCCTTCTCAGCAACTGTACTCCCATCCGGAAGAGGTGGGGAACGGGACATGGGAGTTGTGGTCAGTTCATAACACTTTGTCTGTGCTTCTTCTTACTCTTCATGCAGTTTCTCTGCTCCAGTGTGGGATCCCTTCCTCAGGACACAATTCTTCACAAACTTCTCCACTGTGGGTGCTTCCCATTGGCTGCAATCCTTCAAGAACTGCTCCACCATGAGTCCTTCCCATGGGGTGCAGTCCTTCAGGAACAGACTACTCCCTTGTAGGTCCCACAAGGGCCAAGGTTCCTGCCAGAAAACTTGCTCCAGCAGGGGCTCCTCTCCATGGGCTGCAGCTCCTACCAGGAGCCTCCTCCTCTGTGGGCTCTCACAGGCTGCAATTTCCTTTAAGGGCACATCCAGCTGCTCCACTGTGGTGTCCTCCATGGGCTGCAGGGGCACAGCCTGCCCCCTCCACAGGCTGCAGGGCAATCTCTGCTCCAGGGCTACGGCAGGTGTATATAGGTAATCAGAATAAGTAATCCGTAATCACTAATAAGTGAGGGACAACTAAAACTTCAAACCAGAGCACAAGAACTTTTCAGAAATTTGTCCAGCAATCCAAGCCTCTGCATGTGTCCTTCAGTCTTGCTCTGTCTAGAAAACATTCAGGCGCTCCATCACGTATAACAGTTACTTCGTAAGACAAATGGCATCACTCTGAAGATCCCCCTCCTTCTTTCTTCCCCCAGCTTTACATGCTGAGCATGATAGCACATGGTACAGGATATCCCTTTGGTCAGTTGGGGTCAGCTGTCCTGGCTGTGTCCCCTCCCAGCTTCTTGTGCACCCCCAGCCTACTTGTTGGTGGGATGGTGTGAGAAGCAGAAAAGGCCTTGCCTCTGTGTAATCACTACTCAGCAATAACTGAAACATCACTTTGCTGTCAACAGTTTTCAGCACATATCCAAAATACAGCCCTGTAACAGCTACTATGAAGAAAACAAACTCCATCCCAGCCAAAATGGGCACACCAAGGCCTTCATGATCATCCATGTCTCTATTCCTATTTCTATTTTCAGTCTGCAGCCCCAGTCACAGACAATAGCAATCACGCATTTACTGGGTTACAATGCTACAGATTTGCAATAAAGGAATTTCTGATCCAATTTCAAATTGAGCAAAAATGTACTCGTCCACAAAAATAGTACAGTGCTTTGTCTCGAAGACAAATATTGAATTGACAGTGATTAAATAACATATTTACACTTCCAATGTCAACATCTTTTTCATCTAGATGACTCTAGTAGGTCAACAGTTTCTGACTAGAGATTTTAACCTGTTAATAGCAACTTAAAAGAACTTTTGTGAATGGTATTCCACGTAACTACCAAATAAACCTCCCAAAACTGAATGTTGTATTTTATTTCCTGATAACAATTGAATTTTTAGTGATTTTATTTAGTTCCTTACAAGTGTGAATATCCTATGATAAATGTATTTACTTAAATTTCTGAAATCTGTAACCCTTGTTGTGCTATCTCTTTTTGGTAGAGTTAATACCACTTTTATTGCCAATATTTAAATAGATGTGAGCTTTTAAATAAAAATTTTATTTAGAAAACTTAAAATTCAGCAGGTTGACAACAAACATGGTATGTTTTATTCAATACTTCAGTTTTATACCATCATTATGCTAATGTCCTTTTATCGATCATGACTGTTCTTCAAGATATAAAAGTGGTTACTGGCTAACCATGATCTTTCTCACTGAATTAATGAAGCTGGTCACACTACCCGCTGTGGTTAGATAATGACGTTGAGCACCAGAGCAGCACTGTAAAGTGGTAACTTTTGTGTAAATAGAAGTTAATTTAAGAAGTCTCAATATAAAATAAAATAATCCTTCATATTTTCCAAATCAACAGCAATACTATTTCAACAGCTCTACGCTATGCTTTCAGAAATGGATGCACTTTCAGAGAATTTTTTTTTCCACTTTGCCATGGTGATAAAGAAAATCTTCAAGATTACAATCCTTGGCTCAGAATATTAGAGAGCCTCTGAAATAAGAAAGTCAATGCTTATTAGAAAAAGAGCTGACAGAAGAGAGGAAAAGCAAGAAACTAAAGATAAGGGAAACAACAGGAGGTTGCTTGTTGAGCCTAGTGACCTTATTTGCTGCTCTTAATATGCTAGCAATTGTGCCAATCAAAGAAATAAAAGGGGAAAGAAGTTCTTTCAAATTCAATTTTTCAGCACAGTGGTTGGATATTGTTAGGTTTTTGTTTTCTGCATTGGTTTTCAGCACTTTCATTTTTTTCCCCTCAGGGTAATATTTTAAAATGCAACTTTTACACTGAAATGAAAAAAACCAAAAACAAAAACAAAAAATAAACCTCACCCTGATTATACATCTGTAAGTTATTATTACTGACATGTATGCAAACTGCTAACTAGTGCTGTGTGCCCTTCATTCAGCTTGCATTATTTCCTTGACAAGCAGCACCAAAATTACTTGGGAAGAGTGAAATACAGCCTTGAATTAGTCTCAGAGCTTATTAAATATTTAATAAGTAATAAGAATCCATCAAAGAATGGACTTTACCTTACCTATGACGGCTGCAGGCAAGAATTGTTTTACAACTTGGCCTGAAAAGTGATCCTCTATGAACAGGACATGAACATAACAGGGAGGAAAGAGGAGAAACTATTCTATTGCTAGCATTTAAATACAGAGTAATCTATGAATAGCTGACTTATTTGCTTTTACACCTATTATTATGAGGCCCCAGGAGCTATGACGGCATAGTTATGTGCACTTATCTGTGAGTATGAGTTGAGTAATGGGGAAGGCTTTGATCTAGTTTCAGCTGAAATTTCATCTTTCCTGCTTGTGCTACCAACTGTACCAGTATCTGAAGAGTTTTAGTGCTGTTACTTCACATGTAAATAAGAAAGAATATGTAGTTCAGTTCTACATTTGGTGAAGCATACATATATTCAGCATTGCATATCATTACCTCTATCTTGAATAAGAAACACAGAATTATGGAATGGCTTGGGTTGGAAAGGACCTTTAAAGGTCATCTAGTCCAGCCTCCCTGCAATATGCAGGGACAATTTCAACCAGATCAGGTTGCTCAGAGCCCCATCTAACCTCACCTTGAGAACGTTTTCAGGGATGGGCATCTACCACCTCTTTGGGACAACCTGTTCCAGTGTTTCACTACCCACATTGTAAAAAATTTCTTTCTTATTTATATTCTGAATCCTCCCACTTTTAGTTTAAAACCATTACCCTTTGTCCTATTGCAACAGGCCCTGCTAAAAAGTTTTTGTTCAAAAATGCCTGGGTTTCGCTGAAGATGCTAAACTTGGAGTTTCTTTCCCATAATTCCTGACCTTGTGCAAATCTAGACTATCAATTAAACGAGCCTTTTACCACTTTTGTAGCATTAGAAATGATTCCTTTAAATATTTTTTTCTGGTGGGGTAAAAATCAAAAAAGAGATGAAAGTTCCCATCAAATTACCAACTTCAAAATAGCTTGAAGTAGTGGACAAAGTAACTAAGAACTGTATCTTTGCTGGAAAAATCCTTGAAAATGAAGAAGATATCCTGGTGCATTAGTGCTTCACCCAGGGTCTCTGAGCAACAAGCAACAGTGCAGAAACACACAAGAAAAGCAACCTTATGCTATACCGTTACAGGTTCCACTGCATTTTTTCCCATTAAATCAGACAAGGGGTACTTTAATAAGCAAGACATTCTAGATTTCTGGCACTCTGCATACAATGCAGAAGGCAGGGTATCAAACAGTGAAATTAAATAAAAGGCGTAATAAAATTTTTGAGTGTCGTAACTCTTTTAAGAGGTGGAAGAAGTCATTTACTTATTGTAAGAGATAAGAATTCACCAAGTACTAGAAAGGAGTCTAAGAGATTCCTGAATTAAAATTAACCCTTAACAAAGTAGCTAAAAATTCATCAAGCAAATTAAAATATAATCAATAATTAAATCTATAGAAAGTACAGAAATACTCTGACAGGACTGAAAATTCTAATTTAGTCCATGGAATGAGAAAAACTAAGTATCAGAGTGCATATCTATCATGCAAACCTCTCCAGTTGTTATGCACTGCACTTCAGGATTAAAAAAGAAATTTCAGCCTGCTTCTGGTTTGAATCCAGAACCTTGGATAGACCACTGTTCAAAATTAATACAGAATTCAGACGACGAAATGCAAAACCAAGTTATAGCCAGTGATAAGCATTTACCAGAGAGGAGTTTGGTCTCTGTAACTAACTTTTACTAATTTTCTCAATTAGTCACCAGATAAAATGAGTTCTGATGTTTTAAGTTGCCTAAAATAATTTTTGAGGGAGAGGGTGGCGGAAGTCAAATGCAAGAGCTGGGGAGTAGACAGTAACTTCCAATAAGGGATAGAGAGTGGCCCTTTTTTACCATCACAGTTAGAGCTAGAAAAGGTTGTAAACTTTTGGTGTGGGGAAGGACTGAGCACAACTTAACCAGTTACGCATGCATCAAAGCGTCTGTTAAGAACCCTGAGAGTTCACTAAATATTGATCACTACATACAGCTCCCACTGGACTTGAATGCACTCTGAGCCTTTCATAATGTGTGATATCCACTGGGGTGACTACAAAAGGAGGTATATAAGCAATATGTTGCCGTTTTAGTGATATAGGTAAATTTCTAGTGAAATTAGGAATACTTCAAGTCTTTGGCAGAGTTTTTCAGATGTCTCTGCGGTATTTATAGTGAAGGCAGAAAGATCCAGTATTCTCATGAGCTTTTTCACCTTCTAAGTTGGAAAAGCGAATTTACATATCTCCAAGGGTAAAAAGGCTTAAGCAGCTCCAGGTAGTGATGAAGAGAGAGCATACCAAGGATCAGTTCAACTTGTCTTTACTAGGCCTAGGCTGCTCTCAGACAGACGTTGTCCATAATTGATACCATTCTGATTGATAACTAGTTTAACAGGGTCCTAAGAGGCCCAAAGAAATAAGGAATTCCTCAACAATGTTTAGGTTTTTATGCTAAAAAATGTAACTGTCAATCTTGCCAAGATGATGACAAAGTAAAATTCTTGTGCTTTATCACAGGTTATGCCTTATAGTGGTTTTCCTTCTGTAAAAACACATCATGGGTAGTGCTGTGTTAAAAAGCAATATACATTTTTCTGTGAGGTGTATTAATTATTTAATGCATTTTTTGGTAAAGCAGTGAATTTAGTATGATGCCTGTTGCTTACCTACCCAACAGTGAATAGCAAATTAAACAGAAACTACTAACAAGTGCAAGGTACTTAGCAGTGTTTTTGCAGGGTAAAAAAAATGTTCTCTCAGCCTTTCTATCTCAAATACAGAACTGACTCACTGAGCATAAATAATACCTTAGCTACAGAGACTGAGACCTAGAACATTATTAACACCTAGGCATACGAATCAACTGATTTTAATGGGAGATATATACTTGAATGGTTCCTGGGACTGGGCCTGGTCAGCATACCCATAATTACATAAAAAACCCACAGTGGTAGGTGGATGTTTCACATCTGAAACTTGCATTCTAATAATTTAGCCTGACCTCAAAATTATTTTTAGATCCCTGAAAACTAAATTAACCATTTATATTTAGACATTTTCTGCTGGAGAAACCAATATGTGAGATGGATTGGAACAGAACTATCCTTTGCAGCCTTCACTGCATCCTGGGAAATTTTACTCAGGTGACTATCTTACTGCAAAAAAAAGATGACAATGAAGATCGAACGGGCATTGTTTTAACCAGTTGCTTCTTCACTGTGCTTCCCTGATAAAGCTGTTAGCAAAGACAGCTGGTAGCATAAAGCTATATCCAGGCAATTTTGAAAATAAGATTTAAAGGGAGAAAAGAAAAAAAACCAAACCCAATAAAAATCAGTGTTTAGTTTCTATTCCTTAGACTAAATTTGGCAACAATTTCCGGCAACAATTTCCAGCAACAAAGCAACAACATCTGAACAGATAATATGTTTGGTATAAAAAGAGGATAACATTAACAAAAAGCTTCCAGTAAACTGAACATTTATGTATTTCTAAAAATGTAAATGTAAGCAGTAAGAAGGGCAGTACTGTCCCCTTCTGTGCTATTTTTACCTTTACAAAATGAAGATGTTGTTTGTTGTCTTCCCTTTGTTTCAACCATGCACCAAGGGCAATCTTTGTTAGAGAACCAGGTGTGGTGTAAAGAATAAATAATGAATTGAGCAGGAAAGATTCACTGTGTACTTCCAGTAAAAGGAACTTTCTTATTCCGTCTTTCAGGACCTGATCCAAGACTTATTGAAGTCAGTTTGATTCTTTACTCTGATTATTCAATACTGAATCAGCAGAGACAAAGTAAACAAGACACATCCTTGTAAGTTCCATAGGAGCTACCATCTTGTCTAAAGAAATCCATGTAACTTCTGGATCTGTGTCTCTCTCATTGTAGCCATTGTGCAAGTATTTTCTACCCTCCAGATTTAGATATTGAAAGCACTGATTTCATCTAGTAATCAGCGCACCAGTTCTCAAAATCCCTGCCTGCTAAGAAATCCCCAGTACAGCTGAACATCACAAGCTGCAGTCTTTCAACATTTTCTGTATCTTTTGAGTTTTTATCTGAGTTTCTGATCTCACAGAAAATGCAGAACTTCAATGGACTCAGAAACATAACCCCAATTCCTTGGAATATGGCCTGCTAAAACTTATTACCTCATGTTGCCCATTTATACCATGTTTGGCAACATCATGTAAACAGGTAAGTAAACATGGTGGGTTGACCTTGGCCAGCAACCAAGCCCCCACCCAGTCATTCACTTAATTTCCCCTCAGTGGGATAAGAGACAGAACTAGTATGACAACAGTGAGAAACACTTGAGACAAGGAGAGCAAGAGGAAGAGGAGTAGACCAGTGCCCATACCGTCCAACTAATGGCAACTTTGCCAAGACTATGCCCTGGTTTTACTGCTGAGCAGATCACATGGTATGGAATATCCTTTTGATCAGTTTAGGTCAGCTGCCACAGCTGTGTCCCCTCCTTGCCCCTTGCCCATGCCTATTCTACATGCTGTGGGGGCAGAGTGAGAAACAGAGAAGGCCTTGATGGTGTGCAAGTACTGCTCAGCACTAGCTGGAATACTGATGTCTTATCAACCACATGCTGTTAACATAATCCTATTTTATGTTTGAGAAAACATATATCTAAGAAAACTATGGTCTGGTACTTTCAGATTCACCTGGAAGGGTTCTATTTCCCTTTCACAGGGCTATTTCTATATTTTAACATATATAAAAGACTAAAATAATCTTATACTTTTCAAACTGTTTATTGACAAGTGGATCTTGATTTTTATGTGCAAAATAGCACAGTTTTAGGCACTGCTTCTACCTGCAGAAGCTGCATATCTGCTGTTTTAAGAATATGGTCATGGGGGATGCATGCTAATACTCAGACTGCACATTGTGGAAGTAATGTTTAACAGAAGAATCAAGAAAATTTGTCTTTAAAGAGGCAAGTCTATACAGAGTCTATATGAACTGCAACTGGAACAGATACATCAGGTTTAATTTACTGCTGTATTTCAAGGTTAATCAAGTGTAGGGATCCATCTTCTCTTGTAATGAAGTAATCTGATAAAATATTTTGCTCATGAAGGCACAATAGTCTTATCCTGAACTGAATCATTGCTCAGAAGCAACAGAACTACAGGGTCTGTTATTTTTTTTTCTTTCCCTTTGAGCATGTATGAAAGACCCGAGGACAGTCTAGCTCTTAATTCTTGTCTAGATAATTACCTCCTAAATAAGTTAATCAGCTTTCTTACCTACTAAAGGCATGCATGAGTAAAAGGCAATTTTTGACACTAACACCTTGACATGAGGAATAATGTAAAGTGACTGATAGAGCAACATATATAGCAATAAGCCACTAAGAAGATTCACTTTCTGGTTCTTGCAAATATGGGTTTAGATCATGTGCAGTTTCATTTCTTCAGCTACACTTTTTTTGGCACTATAAAAGTTTCTGAAGTACAACTTCTACATCTTTGATAGGTAGTGATGCTGTTATGTTGTCTTTTGCTGCTAATTATCCAGCATAATTTTCCTCGTATATTGAAACTATTTACAACTTCCTATTAAATCCCTGCTTCCAGTTACATTTTTTGGTTTTTTTGGGTGCTGCATAGCAGGAAAAACATTCAAAACGTTTACATACAGTAAACTTCATGAGTGGTCATCTGAAAGACTGTGTTCCTCACAAAAATGCTGACTGCTGCTGTGCTGAACCTTGACTCTGAGGGGCACCACTAAGCTGCAGCTGGCACAGCTGGCAGCAGCACACCTGCTAAGCTGAGCAGGCTAATGAGAATATCTCACACCAGCATGCTTTTCTTTATGGTAGACATTACAGCTCTTCAGCAGGGGAAAAGTCCTTGTCCCTATCTGCAAAATTCAAACTCTGCTGCTGCCACAAGCCTGTTCGCTGCTTGTCCTAAAATGACAGCTGCAGTTAGCATGCAGCACTGCATACTGAAACCTTGTATGTATTTATCTGCCTTTCAAATACTCTTTTTCAATTCTTTGTATATTTTTTTCATAGAATTCTAAAATACAGGTGTGTAAACTAAAGCTAAAACTGTATGTCTCTTGCTACTCTACTTTCATAGGTACAAAATGTTATGAATATTCCCCTCAGGTAGCAAGTATACAGCTGGCCACCATGGATTATGAAAAGGGTCAGTCAATATTTGCTCATCTTCATATGAGGAAGGGGAGAATGGTTAAAGCTAGATGACTCGAGCAGACTTTTCCATGTCATTTGCTGATCAGCTCTGAAGAGCCATACACCGGCAAAGTCATACCATGTAAAGTGTCACAGACCCCGGGGAAAGTGGAGTTTTATAAAGAACCTGTATATTATGTATGGATATATTTAACAAAACAAACACTTTATTAAATATGTATTGAATAAAATGTGTACTCATTTTCTGACAAACAACTACTGGTTAGTATTTTATTCTTATCAAGAATAGACTATGGATCTATCAGATTTCAGTTAACAAATGCTTGGGGTGTGATTATGTGATAAAAAGCTTCTCTGATGATTTTTTTCATATTAGGATACCCTAGGTATTAGCTATCTAGATAAGTTTTGCCTATGTTCCTCATTGTATATAATGATTTCTTATCATTAGTCCTGTATCTGGTCTGTTAATAACTAACAAACCTTCCTCATATTAACAATGAAAATTAACTAGCAGAGCAATTTATAATCTTTATGGAAAATGAGACAACATTAGAACTTATGTGTAGAAACTTTGAATGATAGCTCTAGTAGAAAATACAACTGTGTAAATAGAACTATCCAATATTTTCTTTTACATAATTCAACCTAACAAAACAGGCTTTCAGTGTTAATTGTCTGACGTTTCACTTGTAGATTGGTTACGACAATGTTTTCACGAACACTCTGGGATTTTACCAGTATCAGCTTGAGATTTTTGTCTTTCTTTTATACTTTTCTACAATTAGAAAACTCTGAAGAGACAAGAATGTCTTACTGATGGAAGTCAAAGTTTCACAACCTCTAAGCTGCACTTTTTTTTTTTCCCCAGATACTCTATAAAGAGGTAAGGGAAAAGTACAGATTTTAAAGGTTCTTATTAACATACATTAGCTGGCAATTATTGAGTTCAGAATGTCATTCTCTAAAGCGATACTCTGAAATAACTTTGATGTTCTTCAATTTCTTAAATTGTTTAAAATCTGTACAAGTGTTATAAAGCTGATTATTAGTAATTCTGTAAAATAGGTATTTATTTGAAAGTCATACTTTTCTTTCCACATCTCTTTGAATGTTAACAGAACTTATTTAAAGTTAAAATATACGTATTTGTAAGGCTTTTACCCCGCAAAATAATTTTCAGTTATAGTTTTTAACAAGAAGCGAGAAATTGGGTGACTTGCAAATAGTTACTCTAAACCTCTATCAAAAGAAAAAAAAAAAAATCACATTACATGTACCTTAGAGTTCATGGAATGCTTTGCTGCCTCAGATATTCTTCTCCCTAACCTTTTAAGGTATTTAAATACTAATAGTTTTGTATCATGTTTCAGGATACTTCTTGTAAATGTAACAACCTGGACTGAAGAAAACGTAGTTCTTGTATGTTTAGTATTCTCAAAGTTGCTTTGAATCATTGTGAAAATCTCACTGTGGATGGAATGTGACTGATCATACACTTGCTTGTACTTAGCAAGTTTAAGGACCTCACATCACCAACATACAAATTGTACATCACTATTTTTCACTAACCAGAAAAACTATCACAGCATTTTGCGTCTTCTTGAAAAGCTAAGGGGCAAACCAGCAGTGATTGTGTAAATCAATAACCAAACAACGTTTACATCAAAGATCCAGGTTGGATGCAGATTGCAGGAGTTACCAAGTTAGATCAGTTATTTCAGTTACTTAATCATTTCAGTTCAACTACCCAAGTTGTTAGAAAAAAACAAAACAAAACAAAACAAAAAACCACCAAAAAAGTTAAATGATGTTTCAACCAAAATTTTTACACATTTTCTTACTGTATGGCACAGAACTGCCATTTCCTGACACAGATCTCTACAAAGCATATCGAGTTCATTGGTTTATCGAAAGTGTCCGTGACTGTCTTAAGTGAGGGGCTTGGGGGAACTGCTCTGAGTCAATGTCTTCTTGCACATATCTAGAGGAGGTCAACATTTTATGAACACCTGCATTTGTTCTCCTCTTTCTGGTTCTGTAGGTTATACTTGAGGAGGCTTGGACACAAGTCAGGGAAGAACTTAAAGCATTGCTTACATTGCACCAGTACCTCCATCTGAATTCAGTCAGCATAATGCAGTTAAGAAACAAAGCACAGAAAAAAGAGCCATAACAGTGATTCCTGAATTGTGAAAAAGATGAAAATACTGATGGAAACATGCCAGCATTCTGAGAATACCCAAGGACTTCTAGTACAGTATTTTTAGAGCTACTTTCCAAACTAGAAATAAACTTTAATCCTGAAGGCTTGGGTGAAATAGATGAAGTTTTACTTGTAACCCAAGTTTTCCACCTCTCTGAAACACAGTCTGAAAAGGTTTGTTCCTACCTGAAATAGGATTTCTAAAGTTGTCTATGCTATGGTTAATTGAAGCTAAAAATAAGTATTTATTTCTTTTGTAAATGAGGGTTGGCCTTGCCCTGGGAGAGCCAAAGTTTATTGAAAACGAAAATAGGCAATTAACAATGTCTTCTCCTTTATCCCATTATAGAAAACCTTCTATTTCCCAAAAAGAACAGAAACACTTTGAAGAAAACACAGCATAGATGCAGCAATTTAATTGTAGGCTATGCACAATTGAAGCTGGAGCTAGTTCTGCTTATATTCATTCTCTAAGAGTGCGATGCAAGCTAAGAGAATGAATTTAAAGTGCTCCACCCAGGGTCACAAGGGGACAATAACAAAACCACAGGTCAGGCTATTCAAGATACTGCTTTACAGTACATGATATAAAAAACATAAACAAACAGAGAAGCTTAGTGCTTCAAAAGCCAAGACTGGTATTGGGTACACAGCTTTCAGCAGCTGCCTTAGAGAGGCTAAGTTTCATTGGGAACATGCCTATCTATCACACTGTGGTAATAACTCAGGATTTCTCCTGCTCATAAACTTGAAAGCATACAGAAAGCGTTGTTGAACAGTGATTGTCAGTGCATAATGCATCTATGTCTGCTGTAACTACTTCAGTCCACTTCCCACTCACCTATGCACTTTCCTGTGAGAAGAGCACAGCTTTGCTTTCTCTGTTGATGACAGTACACGCATTCCCTGCTATGTACGAGCCTATTAGCAAATGGTGTCAGGAAAAATTGAGGCTGTATGGAAATCAATAACAAAAGCTTCTCATTGATTACAGTGAAGCTGGATTTCATGTTACAAACCAGAATTCTTACACTTTAGCTTATTTCATGTCTTTTCATTGGCATTCAGGAGCTGAAAGGATTGATCTCCTGACACCTTTTATTTTTAATTTACTTATGATGGAAAATTATTTAATTAAAAGCCCTTCTTTGGCAAAGGAAGAATTCTGGAAACTTATTTACGAAATTAAATCTCTGTGTTTACTATTTGTATGCGCCCTGGCTTAGGAAGAACAGTTAGGATCTTTCTGAATGTATTAACATACGTTAAATAAATTTCAAATCAGGCTGAGGACACGAAGCTACAAATACTTTCCCTGTCTTGCTTACTTTGAGCATGTATAAAGGATATGTGATGAACAGATAAAATTACAACCACCACTGAAATATATCTCTTCCTTTTGTTGTCCAAAGTGTTTAATGCACAGAGGCCCAAACCCTGCTTCATTCTTTAGAATAAAAGCCACAAATTTTCACATTTATTGTTGAACTGATGGTGTTAATGCAAGAGAAAAAAAAAACCTGGTTATTTAAATGAATTTTAAACAATCTGATCTGTTTGACAAAGAAGCAGTAGAACGCTACTAGAAAAACAGTATTTAGGACTGTTTAGAAGCTGATTTGTTTCTTTCTTTCTTAGCATATTCTAATATTTCACTGAAGATGAGATACTTCTAAATTTAAACAGAAATATAAACTTTTGAAATGATCAGTCAAAAGAAGAGTCCAAATACATTCATCCTAGGCCATCTAAAAGTGTTTCAAGTAATTTGATTTTTAAAATTCTTATTATTTCATGCTTTATTAACGCAGATACCAGTAAATACTTTTACCAAGTATAAAAATTTACATTAAAATACAATCTACTCTGAAATCACAGGTTTTACTCCTTTATTGCTAGTGATAAGCCATTATGAAATATTTATATTCATAAATGCATTTAAACTTAGGACTGTTCAATTTAAAATATTGAAGCCAAATCTTTTTGAAAATTATTAGATAGGAAAATGAAAGGAGCCAGTCTAGATTCTGGGCCTGATCCAAGACCAGAATACTTCCACTGATTCAGCAGTGGGTGCTATCACATACTGGGATGTCTTCTCAACTGATTCTGTCACCTACAACTTAAGATACCTGGTTTGAGCTGACTACTCCAGTCTGCTTTTGTAGTCAGCTGACAAAACCAAAAATTAGGCTGTGATTCATGTGACCACAGGTGATGTGATATCTGCACAAATACCACAGGCCTTTACTGCCTCATTAGAAAGGGCAACAGCCTTCACACCAATGACCCACATGTGAAGGTATGGAGGGATGCAGCATGGCAACAAATACCCTGCAGTGAATACATGAGGCTCTGAAGACAGACAGATCTCTATTTTCTGAAACACTGAGGACAGACACATAGGTTCTTAGAGCACTGGCTACCAACATATGATGCACTGAACTGCAGAGCTGCACAAAGTATGTCTTCTATGCAGCTCTTCCCTCTGCTCTGAGATACATCAGGACAGAAAAGCCTGGCTGGTAGAGCCCCATGGAATGAATACAGATCCCCAAAGGAGGTGACCTTTATTTGCAAACAGCCTGTTTTCATGTTTAATGTAATTTCTAGTTCACTACTAAGGTCTGGAGAAGAATTATTCAGATTTTGCTCACAGGTTTTTTTGTTGTAGTTTTTTGTTTGGATTTTTTTTTTTTTTTGGGGGTGGGGCAGGTAAAGGGGATATAGTACTTAGACCTGGTTGAAAATGAGATTGTTTTCAATGTACTAATAAGAAAGCAGGAAATTTGAGGGGATGGCAGAATTTCAGAGAGCTACACACACTCCCAGACACATAAGTACAAAGATCTTAAACACATCATCTAATCTACCCTAAGGTTTTATTTTAGCTTCCCACATTTACAGTAACAGGCACCTTTCACTCAAAACTTAAATAATCTTAGCCTTAATAGCTTTTCACTGCAACATGAATCATACTTTCCTTTACTCATCCCCAGCAATGGAAATGTGAATTTGAATTACTGGAATGAGAAAATTACAGGTAATTTATATTTGTTGTAGCCCTGTTTCTACGATTTTGACAGAAGATGGCCACAATTCGTAGCCCTGGTAACATGTTACAAGACGGTGTTACATCCATTTGTTAAAGCTTACCCAGGAAACTGCTTGTCCCTCTGGATTTTAGTTGGAGGGAAAAATAAAGAAAGAAAATGAGATTAATTCATCATTTGGGAATTTCCTTGTTGTTATTGTTTAATTATTCAAGTAGCATTACAGAATGAAATATCATAAAGGGATTTCATTAATAACCACTTCTGCTGGATCTATTTTTAATTGACACAATCATAAAGAAAAAAGATTTAAATAATGTTTCTGGAATATTCACATGATAATGCATCTATCCATTTAAAAAGACACTTGATTTCATCACATGCCTAATATTACCTATTCAGATTGTTATCTAGGAGCTGGTTAAACAATCAGGGTTGTGGTAAATCCAGACCAAACAGTGAGAGTAACTGCATATGACCTGAAAAAAATACCTTCAATGACCCCAATTTTTTTATATGAAAGACGTGGATCATGATTCTCTATTCCCATTGTAGTAAACAGAAATCAAAGTTCTTAAAAGCCTACAAGAGGTGTTTAGGAACTTCTAGCATCTTGTCCTTGATTAGCATCAGTTTACAGCTGAAACATTGGTCTGTTAACTTAAATTGATTTGATGTGGTGGAACAGACTGTGTTCTAAATGCTTTTTCCTAAATCACAGTCAATTAAATGAAAAGCTTGTGATGCGTCAACGTGATATCAGGGCCCATAAGCTGTAGGGTTTGTCTGTATTATATGAATGCTTCTTTTTAAAAACAAAACATCAATCTCTGTATTCCTTTATGATATAGCCTATGAATATCACAGTTGAAAGCATATCTACCCCCTCAAACATTCCCATTCTAATGACCACATTCCGTTATCCACCTTTTTTCTGAAGCATGTTGTTCTGTCTGTGAATCTGGTGTACCTGTTACCTCCCTGCATACATCCAATTTCACAGCCATTTTGCACGAAGTAGTGAATTTCATCCTGAAAGTCCACTTACCACACATTTCTTCAGCTCTTAAATAAAACATTCAGTTGCCTAAGCAACTGTCACACCACTGAACTTTGCTAGCTAGAAGAAAATGTATGCACCTATGCACAACCCCTATACTCTTTTTTTCTTTCTCCCAGGTAGACAAACAAAACCAAAACCCCTCTACAGATGCACAGATTTGTCAAGACTATTTAATTCCACTCTGTCAGGTCTGGATTAAAATCACTGGATCCCATACATTTCTACATCTCCTAATCCTAGCTGCTGGCTGATTTTACATTCCAGAAAACTTTCTTGGACATAGTTCTTCAAAACATAATCCAGTTAGATCCTCTTTATGTAATGGAACACCACACAGTCCTGCTGTTAATACTGTAAAACCTGCGTATCAGTCTCCTTGAGACATAGCTCTCTCTAAAAATCCGAGTTGGAAATTTTGGACCAAAAAATCCTGTGCTGCAGTATAGTCCCATGTCATAATAGCAATTTTCAGAGACAATGCACAGGAAAGGGAAGAACCACTGGCTCAGCTATGCAATTTCTCAAATATGCATATATACTTCCATATTTAAAAAAAAAAAAGCACAGGTCTATCTAAACTTCAACATCCCAGAAAGCATTTACCATTCCTGTTCTTTTAGCAACAAAGTAGATTCAAGATTCAGGGTATATCTATGAGGTAAACAAGACTATGGCCTACTTGAACTACTCACCTGGCTATGGAAGAAGAAAATTTCCTGTTTGCACAGAGAACTTTCCCCTTCTAAACCGGCCAGTGACTCCTTTCAAACCCCTGCTCTTCTGCTGCAAATTTTCCAGCTCTGACATGAACATACACCCTTTCAGCTTCTGAGCAGAGTTGTTTAAAGTCAATGGCCCTGCTGCTAGCAAGCCCATTGATCCACTGGTGTAGAGCCATTAAGAGTTGATGGCCCTTGATTGCTCTATCAAAGCTTCTCAGCTATAGTCTTTTCACTATGTGTCAACCTCCTGCTTTAGAACGAATGCTTCAAGCTGCACTTAACATTACCTTCAAAAAGAAGTACAAAACACAACAGGGTATTCATAAAAACCAAATGGGAATTATACATTGAGAGTGACATAAACTCAAACCCTCGCCGTTTTTCTTGCCAATTAAAAGAATGTCAATTAGTCCTTTTATCAATTAGAAGACTTTAACAAAGAAAAAGAGCAGAGCTTAAAAGACTACTGCAAGTGTGAGAATGGAACAGAGCAGTACATCTCTGAGAAAATGCATGGATAATAGCGCTCTGCCTTCACAGCAAAAAGAACGACCTCTTACTAGGGCTGATTTGAATGAAGGGCTATAAGAATCTTAAGTATTGCCAATCATGTGACTGAACTATCTTAAGGAGTTGAGTTTTATGTAAGAATCT
The DNA here is from genome assembly GCA_009867235.2 of Psittacus erithacus. NCBI lineage: Eukaryota > Metazoa > Chordata > Aves > Psittaciformes > Psittacidae > Psittacus > Psittacus erithacus. Next base: position 20,671 of record WYDI02028714.1, read on the forward strand.
TTAATGAGCTGAGCCCGACCCACTGTCTGGCACAGTTTACATGACGACTTGCACACTAAATCGATAAGTAAATTCTTATAATAAATTACTGATTTATTTAATCCCATTTCACCCAGTCAGGCATATAATTACTCACAGTTCTTTAAAAACATGGACTTGTTAAAATCCAAATAGGTATGTAATCATCAGTGCTTCTCAGATTAGTTTTAATCTCCTGACTAATAACATGTGGATTGATATTTCAACTCAAACAACCCCCTTCATTGAAAGTACAGAGCTATATTGAAACAGCAAATGGATTTTATATTTTATCCTCTAAATAGACGCCAGATGCTCAGCTGGTGTCGCCTGGTACAGCCCTATTAAAGGCAATGTCAATTTATACCAGCTGGTCCTTGTGACTGCCTGTCTAGGTGAAAGTGAAAATTTGTTATTGTGTATAAAGTTTTATCTTCCACTTACTTGATTCTTCTTTAGTGAGTAGAGTCAGCTGCATATGTTGTTTTGGTTTAAAAATAAAATGTACAGTGTAATGTTGCCTTTATATTTGTCAAAAGAGCTACATTTCTAAACAAAACTGTCATGGTTTAAGCCCAGCCAGTAACTCAGAACCACGCAGCTGCTCTCTCACTCTCCCCCCTTCCTCTTCCCAGCTCCCAGAGGGTTGGGGAGGAGAATCGAAAGAATGTAACTCCCACAGGTTGAGATAAGAACAGTCCAGTAACTAAGGTATAACACAAAT
>WYDI02028715.1:0-30142 GCA_009867235.2 Psittacus erithacus
TGGTAGTGATTTGTGTTATACCTTAGTTACTGGACTGTTCTTATCTCAACCTGTGGGAGTTGTATTCTTTCAATTCTTCTCCCCATCCCTCTGGGAGCTGAAGGAGGAAGGTGGGAACGAGCTAGCAAGCTGCTTAGTTCTGATTTATGGCTGTGCTTAAACCACGACAGACTTTTAATGAAATCATGAGAGGCTGAGTCTCCTTTTTCTTCTACCCGAGAATCCATCTGGACTCTGTGAGGCTGATGTGAAGATGAATGTGAAAGTAACACTCCATCTTATGTTCCCTTTCTTTACATCCAAATACATGAAACCAGAGAGGTCTTGCTGGGCTAGAAAATTTAGCATTTCTGGATGGGATCTCCTTTTTTTCTTCTGTCAGCCGTCAGTGTAGCTGCAGCCAATGCTGCGCTGGATGAGTAGCAACATAGGACAGCAGGCAGAGGGCAAACAGGACCCAGGCTATGTGGATACTTCACCAACCTATGTCACCTTTGGGGCACAATGGTAAGGAGGCGGTGAGAGGGTCAAAGGGAAAGTTTTCGTATGTTCAGGAAGAACCTAAATCTCATTAAAGGCATACTGCATTTCTGCTGGCCACATGAATTGCACAAACTTTCTTTACCTCCATTCATGTGCAAGCGCAGATACATTTCTAAATGTACAATTTTGTGTGTTTGTGACTGTGGAGATGGAGGAAATGACAATCTAAAATGTAAAACTGTAGCTATAACTTAAAGTGATGATGTAGATACAAATGCTGTTATACAGTATTTGGCATCTTAATTCCTTACTATTTATGGCAGACAAAAGTGTTTGTGAAAAATCTCAAAAACCTGTTATTTTTAACAGGTGACAGGCTGATTCTAGAGCATAACGGCCCAGAGCTTTTTAGCAAATTAAATGGAATGATACTTTTAAGATGAGTATTAGATAGGAAAAAGCTTCCCAGAAACAAGTATTTGAGGGCTAAAAATAGGGTTTCATTGGATAAGTAAAATTATTACAAATTCTGAGTAGCTTTGGGAAAGGAATTTCCATACAGAAGTGTTACCCTGTGTATGTATGTTATCTATACATTAGATGTAGTCTGTCTGTGAGAGAGTGAAAGCATGCCTTCTACATCTTCATTTATAGTGTCTGTATCAGCTAATTTTCCCGTGAGTGCAAATGTCAGGTTTTGTCTAATAGAAAAAGAGACTATGTATTGAATGTTACGGTATATGTTTTTGGATTTCTTCTTTGATTTGGATAGAAAGTTGGGGAACTTTTCACATTAGTGTTGAGAACCTAAAGCTCTGTACACAAGCTAAGAAATGCATCATATTTAATAAGAAAGGAAATTGAGAAGCTGAAACAGAATAATAAAGAAGAAAAACATTGATGCCTGAATGATCCTGGAAAATGATTGTTATGTTCTCTTACAGAAATTAAAATAGCTTCAGCAAGGATTTATTGAAGAAAATTAGATGTGGGACTAAAACCCAGAAAAAGAAAAAGCCAAAACATCACCACGAACAAAATACCTTCAGCAGAGAAAAGACACCAATCAAGACACAAATTGAGTTTTCAAAGTATTTCAAATTAAAATGTTTCATTTAATATGAGCGATAACGCAAGAGATGTATATTTGAAATTCAAGACAGGTTTATTACCTATAGCAAAGCTTCTAGAGGCTACTTAAGGAGTTGTGATTTATAATACCCCAAATTAACCCAGCTATGAAGAAATCTATCTGTTAATAGTTTTGCTAATGGATCTGTCATTTTAGTACCTAAGCAACATTAGCTCTTTTTCTATGGTGTAAAAAACAACAACTAAGAACCTGTGGAGTGTTCACATTTTTAAGGGCATTGTAGCCCAATCTAGCCACCTGCTGTAATTGCCCAGCTTGGCTATCCATTAGCTGTTTGTTGAACTTTGTTTCTGTGACAATTTCCTATATTATACTGTCTTATAAACTGAGTAGAATTCAGCCATCAACTTAAAACACCTAAATGTTCCTCTGAGTTGCATCTCTTGTTTCCGTGGCAACTTCCTCTCAAGTCAGCATAGGCTATTTCAAGGCACCCAAGACAAATTCCATCACATTGATCTTTTTAATGAATTTACACTGACCTGCAGTATACACATTGTACCAAACTTAAAATATTAGATGACAGAATCTTTATTGATTTAATTGAAATGCTGCTTCTCAGCTGAAACCCAATTACTTTGCCCCAGTGCGTACATTTTCCCCATTAAAGCTGCAAAAACAATGCTGTAAGGCGCTATCTATATGTACGCAGCCCAATCTGAAGATTAAAAACAACGTTGCATACTAAGTGCAATATTTCTGACAGAAACAAGGACACATTTTTTTGCTACTCTGGAGTAATGTGTGATTATTAGGATAAATGTTAATGAGAAAAGGTAAATGCAGAAGTAATAGTAAGAAGCGTTGAGACTTGCATTCTTTCTGGTACATTTTAAATGCAGTAGTTAAAAGATCATAATGCAAAAACATTCCAGATGCTAAATCCCCCTTCCCACCTAAAGGGAAAAAAAAACCAAACAAGCTAAAAACTCCCCAAACCAAGATCGATTCCATGCTGGTCATGAAATATGGCAAGAATTGGTGACTTAATAGGTCTTCCCCAGTTCTGCACATGATATAAATTGTGCTGTCTTAGAGCCGTGGAAGATGTTGAAACAAATCAGACGAATCTTGTATTTCGGTTGCAGTCTCTTCCTCCAAAGTCCCTCAAGGAAACAGTGGTCAGTTCTGAGCCAGTATTTAGTCTCTACAATGGGTAAAGACCATTTTCATCTCCTACTTCTCTCCTTTCACATAGACTGGTACTACAGCCCAAAGAAGAAGTGTGACCTCGATCTGTGGTATTTGAATGGAAAAGTGGAAAGCAGATCAGACCCTGAAAATCAATTTCTTTTGGAGATAAGAAAGGACTGAAAATCTAAGCTCCATTCACTTGACTTTTACATCCATCTGCATTATTTAATCCTACCATAGCCAATTTTCTCAGTGTAAATCCATATCCTATTATTTCTAAAACTGGCCTGCCTTCTTATGTTGGCACCTGTACTTTGCTGACCTCAACCCTGGTTAGCATCTTCCCATTTTTCTCCTGGATTCCTTTTATCTGGCTTATTGAGTATGCTTCACTCTAAAATAAAACTGAAACCAAATCCAGACAACACAATGAGCACACAGGCTGATTTAGCCTCTGAGCAGATGAATATGGGCATATATTTACAAAATCATTAAAGTTAGCACCCACAGCATCCTTTGCTGATGTCTTTTTCAGATCTTTCCTGCAAGGGTAATTTGCTGCTTCCAGAGATGTTCTGGAAGTTTTTGTGTCTCAGTGTCTAGAAGATTTTGAATGTCTCCAGTTTGTTGTTTTTCACAGAAAGAGAGATCTGAAGTCAAGAGAGCGCTCTGCAGTGCCCATGCTTATCGCTTTGCCAGCCTTTAGCAGCATCTGTTTGTGAAGCCAGAAGAAAACTTATGTTTGTGCTTATATCCACAGAGGCTCAAAGTTTAGGAATAGGTGTTGACTCTGTTAGGATATTTCAATCTCCTTATTCTTAAAATTTCTTCGCAAGGGTGGAATAACCCTCCTTCCAGGAAGAACAGCTTCCTCTTCTGGGTAGGTGTGGCTGAGATGAGCTGGCTCAAGCAAGTGCAATTTTCTGAGTATGCCTGAATCTGAGGTTTTAATCTGAACCAGTCGTGTCTGGAGTAATCCCTATTGGTGAAGGTCCTTTAAGTCTACCTCCAGTCTGGTGCACGTGAGATCAGAAGGAAGGGAAAAAGCAGTCGGAGAGGAGAAGGACCATATTTTTACTGCCATGGGAACTGGCTGTCATGATGTCAAGAAATACCAATATTTGTGTAAAGGAAGTAGAACTGCTGCAGACAAAGAGATAAATGAAGGGTTTAAAGAGAGAGGAGAATGATTTTACTGACTTGAAATTAGGCTCGGTGCTGAGGAGCACCCTGAGAGGATATTAACTGCTTTAAGCTTTTAAAAAGCTTATGAAACAGACCTTAACAGAGCCTGTTATCACAGTAATGGTAACTGACAGATATGCAACATTTAAAAAAAATATTTGAGGTGTACAGTTATATATAAAAACTAAGTAACAATGGCTTTCTAAGAGGTAACTGGAGATTAATTCATGCTCTTAAAAAGAGAATTAGTGTGCTGTTTGTCTAAGCCAGACTGATGGTTCCTCTACCTTGTTGTCTGCTGCTTTCTTACTTTCACCTGGCAGGAAATGATCTTTTGAAAATGTAATGACTTGTCTAATTTTCTGCATGTTAGAAAACTCATTAAGTATAATAAATTATTAATGCCAAAGAGATTATGGTGGAGAGCAGTTGTTGGATCAGAGCTACAAATGTTAAGCGTTCCCGGACAAAGCTGTGGCTTTTCTGCCTATACAGTAGCAGATTACTGGGGTCCCGAGCTTGATAGCCTCATAGCTTTGGGTAGGATAAATAACGACATTTATAAGGACCAGATTATGTGATAAATGTATGATTTCAGGCAAACTTAAAATGTTGGGAGAGTCAAATGCTATTAAACATCCTTGTCTCTTGAGCTAAATTATATCTTTTTTTAAAAAGAATTGAACATGATCTTTCCAAATTTCGAATGCATTTCATAGTGTTCAGTAGATGACTTGCACTGCCAAGACTTGCTGTTATGAAGAACGCACTTTAATTGGGACTTTAATGGATTTCTTATGTCACCATTCAGGGTTATAATATGCTGTTTTCTCTGGTGTTTTAGCCAAGTGGTGAAATATTAATATTAAACTTTTAGTAGAAACTGTTCTTTGAAAGTATTTTTTTTGTTCTTGCTTTTCTGAGACTGATTGTTCTCTGATGCACAAACATTTCAACTTTATTTAGGTGGGTGTATTAATACATGGTAGACTGTGATCACTAGAGAGGGCTAAGTTCAGGAAAGACTGTGAAAGTCTTCCCAAAGGTTTCAGTTGGCTTTGGATCATACAGGAGCAAATATTTTAAGATACGGCAATTCCATATTGGCATTGGTGATATAGCAGGTTCTTAATAAGCTTTTTTTTTTTTTTTTGTCAAAGTATATGATGCTAACATGTATGACTAGAAAGATGATTTCCTGAATGTGATTATCCATATGCTTTAGTCCTTGTGTAGCTCTGAGCAAGCAATACAATGTATGTGTGTTTTAAATAAAGGCTGTTTGTTGCATATATGGAATCTCAGATTTTTGAGATAATGTCTTATTACACCATCACTTTCATATCCTTGACAGAACTGTGGATAGTTTTGAAGAGAAGGAACAATAGCAACAACAGCTTTATTTACTCTGGAGATAGCTAAATATCCACAAGTTTTGAGAGAGGATGCTGATCTGTGTTTGTGCTTTTGGTGTAAAGAAGTGTAAAATACATGGCATTTGTTCCATTTACTTTCATTCCTGACTTAAATTCAGGGGGATTGCCAAAACCAACAAAATGCTGTATGACATTGCGGTACCTATTTGCAGCTGGGCATGTGCCGATGGCCTGAGGGTGACATCTGCTTTGCACATGAATTTGCACAGTATATTCATCAGATCCTAATGTGCAGGGTTAGCCTTTACATATTTGTATGAATTATAAAGCAACTGTGTAAAATATGTTTCAAAGGCTGCAGGGGAAAAGGGTATAAAAAGGAAAATTGACATTTCTTGTGTCCATCGCTCTCCTCATGCATTATTTAACATGCCTTCCACTGCCAATATCCATCAGGCTGAAATTCTTCAAGAAAATAAAAAGCTAAAGCTTTGTTTGGAAGACAAAGAACCTTACAAGTCAGATCATATTTGTCCTGAAGCTGAACATTCACACCCCTAAGTGCAAAGCAACATCAGAATAAAATAATCAGATTTGGTGCCAGCAGCACCCTCAAGAATATGGAGGAGTGCTTGGAACAGCCAGTGAAGTGCACCATTCACCCTCTTTTCCTATTCACTTTTGATTTCCTTAGGCAAAGCCTTACAGCAGTGAAGACTTTGGGGTGTAGTTTTCAAATGGTGATTGGCCTCAGAAGGCCCAAGTTTTGGTTTCTTTAGAGCCTGAAAAACCAGGAGAGCTTTCCACCAAGAAATTCCTGGTGGCTAAGGATTGTCCTCCTCTACCCTTTAGAGAGGGACTTCATGAGAAGGTATGTTGAGGAAGAAGTGGCTATGATAATTTCAGGTTGTGTTCTGGTCACTTGACCTTTATGCAAAAGTTTATTTGAAGAACTTTCTTCTCCTCCATAGCATGTCTTGTTGTGCTATGGGGATAGCATATGTTGTGCTATGTTGTGCTATTAGGGTTATCTCAGGGAAAGCCTGTTCTTTGACCAGGAAGCTCAAAAACATCAAAACACTGTAGAGAATTTCACTTCAGAGACAGAAAACGTAGAGATTTCCCTTTTGTGTGTTGTTCTCACTTTTGATGGTGGCGGTTTTTTTTTTTGTGTGTGTGTGTGTGTTTTTGTTTTGTTTTTCTTTGTTTTGTTTTCTTTTTTCTCTTTATTTCTTTCAAATAAAAGCTTAAATCTGCCTCAGCTGCTGAGGTCATCGTAGTGTGAACCGTGGGAGATAAATGAAGTATTTTTTAACAGGATATTTTAAGGCCAGCAACCATACAGGCCAAGGGCTATGCAGTCGAACAACATGTTAACAAAGAGGGACTGAATCTTTCATAGCACTGGTTCAGTTGAGGTCAGCAGAAAGCAGTGCACTGTCTGCACATATAATCTCTTTTGTAAAGAGATTGTAACAAAAGTAAGGTTGAAGTGTCAGATTCTGTGCTTGTGTCTGTGTTAGAGCCCCACTTGTCTTTGTCAGGGATGCCTGTTGGGTGTGCAAATGCACAGCCCTGGTTTTAAATCAGACCTCAATCGCAGGTGAGACCTCAGCTTGAGACTCTCACACCTTCCTTATGCCCACCATGCTTGTGAGGCCTGAAGAAATGGATAGATGTAGTCACTGTGGCAGAGTCCTTCTGCTGTTAAGGCTGCACACAGTATTCATTTGGAGAGGTCTATTTGAGTCTATTATAACCTTGTCAAATACTTGCCTTTCACTTTGAAACAGTTCATGCCCGTTGTCAGTCAAGGTCACATTTTTTTTTTGTCAGGAGGTTTGAGCTCTAGCAGATCTTCTTTTCTGTGAAGAAAATTACCTCCACCTAAACCACCCATATTATTGTAGTGCTAAAAGTAAAGTCTCAGCAATTTAAACAGGAAAGTGATCCGTGATTTGGAACAAACACTGTAAATCTAGTGGGAACTAAAGGGCTTGGGTTACAGGTGTGTGACCCAACAGCATGGTGAAAATCCATTGATTGGTGTACTTGTGAGGGTTTTAACATCACACTTTGACCATGGATATTTTTTTTTAGAAGGCAGAAAACCTCTTTTTCTTTTAAACCAGTGATGTACCAAATTGAATGAACGTGAAGTCTTTTCATGTTTGACTGAAGTGCGTTTGTTATGGCCTGATCAATCCTTCCTGAAGCTCACAGGAGCCTTCCAGCTAGCTTTGCTGGACTTCGTACTTCTTTAATGTATGACTGTAGTTTGTAAGGGAAGGCTTCAGAAGGCTTTGCTTATCTTAGGTATTATTACCCCACTTAGATATGCCCCAAGAATTATAAATCCATATGATCATCATGTAATTTTTTTTTCAAATCATTGCAAAGATTGTTGCTTGTTATAGGTATGGTTAAAGGATTTTTTTTTATAATGTACCTAACAAAATTGTTGAAATTGAGTGTCTTTTTTTTTGCAAATAATCTTGACAGATATTGCTGTGCTTGCTATACATTTTATTACACAAATTAACAGCATGTAAAATTATGGAGGCTATGTTTTAGTGACTCCAAATGAGTATTTGCTCAATCAGGGAGTGTAATGAATGTAAACCTCAGGGGTTTTCATCTAGAAAAGTTACAACTAGCTTCTGCTTTTATGGGTTTCTATTCCATAAATTCCATAAATCTATTCTATGATTGTATTTGGAAATTATCTGCCAGGTGTGGAACAATTATAACTGTATAGTTATGAAATTCTGTTGTAGTAGATGGTGGCTTACAGTGCTGCATCTACCTTCTCATGTGCCTAAGATCTCCATGTTAAAGTTACAGCAGTATTTTTTCATTTGTCTGTCTGAGGCAGATGTGGATGTGTAACTAATATCACTGAAATATATGAATGCATTTCCATAATTAGTGTCTTGTGAGGATAGATTTAGATTTAATGGGGGATTCAAGTCCTAAGTGTCTTGCAAATTGCAATGTACTGATTAATACTGTCCTCTCGACCAGAACTTAGTTTAACAGCCACCTGTTTCCAAAAAATCCAGAAATCCACAACTGAAGTAGCCTAGCATTTAAATCTGAAAAAACAAATGAAGTTAGGTTAGAGCAGTGCGATTAAACTATCCTTGTAAAAGAATATTATTGAAGCTGTGATTGGTAAACATTTGGAAATGATTTTGAATATTTTTATGCAGGATGTATTCTATAACTGGAATTGGCCCTGCAGGTAACCTTTCATATAGGAGTAATAATATTTCAAAGTGGAAAAGCTGAATTATTAAAAGACTTAAGGGCACAATATTTACCAGATGTAATCAGAGTTTAAGAATGAAGAACAAACAAGATTTGCTTTTCTGTATAACTGCTTCCTGCAGTAATCACTTGAGCTTCTAAAACTGAAATCAGGATGTGTGCGCTGAGCAGGGGAAGGTTTGCTTCCATTGGTCCTCCTTAATTAAATTCTCCATGTATGCTACACTGAGACCAGAGTCACCCAAAAGGAGCAACAAAGGAAAGTAAGAATGCTGTGGAATTTAATATCACTTCTCCTGTTTCTATTGAGCTTGCCTTTGCACAACATGCTTGGAGCCTCATTTTATCTGTTTATTTAGGAGAAACCAGCAACAATTATCAAAGGATTATGACCTCTGAAAGAGGTATACAGGAGGAATTAAAATGAATGTTAGTAGCCAGAGCTTGTTTGGTTTTTTTTCTGTGGGAATGTCAGTCAAATGTTGATAGCCTGTTGCTCTGTAATGAAGCAGCTGCCCAGTTTTCTCACTTTTGCTATGTATCTCTGTGTCTTGGTTTGCTTTTGGACGGGAGACTTTTCTCACCTGTTATTTCATGAGGTGAGAAGAAAGGCAGAAGAAAATGATAACAGAGGTAATGCCCTGCTAGGCAATATCTAGTTGATTTATTGATCAGACTTGTGGGGGCTCCACTGGATCAGATGTCCTTTGATACCTGAGTTTGCTGCTAGATAACAAAGTCTGGAACACCTTCTGTCTACAATAGAAGGCAACTCATTCCTTTTAACAAGGCGCCTGCAGCAAAAAGGTTCTGTGAAAGGCATGTGTACCTTTATCTATGTTTATCTATGTCCTTGGACCAGAATTATTTGGTCTAAAGTTAGAGTATGAATGACCAAAATTTCAGAAGTAGAAACGTTAAGCATTTCCCTTCTGTTTTGTTAAAAGCACACCAGGAAGAGTTCTGAAACAAAGTTGTAGAATTTAATTTCAAAATACTTGCCTGTCTAAGTAGGATAAAGGTACAAGTGTGTGATGTCTACAAAGCCTGCAGTAATTGGCTGAGATCTGTGATTCTCCTTAAGCAGTGACTGAGTCCTCTCTTTAGGGGAACACAGAGCAGGGATTGCCTTCCCCCTGCAGACAAGTGGCTTCCCACTCTTTATCTGGTTGTCAGAATTAAAAGAAAAGGAGAGAGACAATTGCAAGGGGAAATTAATATTTTTCAAACACAGAGATTTCTGTGTCCTTTCATGTCTTGAACTTTGTTTGTTACTACACCATCTGTGATCCTGTTGCTAACAACTGTACATGCATGGTCAGAGCTCTCTTGGACTGTTACCTCACACTGGGAAGTGCCTTCTCCCATTCTGCTATCAGTCAATTCTGAACTGTTATTGACAATCATTCCTCAGCAGATTTGTGCTTTTTTCCAGAGTCCATAAGACAAATATTGGTGTTTTCTGTGCATTTTGCAAGGAAAACCACGGTTTTACATCTTTGCAACTTCAGCCCAGGAATCAAGGACATTGACAGCTACTGTGAAGTGTCTCAGGGAATGTGTCAGTGTGCAATGGAAAAGAGTCTTTGCCCCAAGCACAAAGATCTTCCTGGTATCGTTACAGAGAATATTAAATTAAACTGAAAACATTGCCCAAACTGTAGGCAATTGTGAATCTACTTGGGAGGTAGCTTTACATGTGAAGGTGACGTTGCTGGGGTTGTAGAGGTAGGAAAAAAAGAGAAACAGGACAGGATGCTCCAGTCAGAGCCTTCACAAACATTAATACTGCCCTGAGACAAACATGAAGAGAGTACATGCATTTTTTCAGAAAGAGCTTGAAAGAAGGAGCTCAGGGAGAATAGCTCTCCTATCTGATTCTTGCAGCTCAGGAACGAGGCTTTGTCCCCCTATCACTGAAAAATAGCTTTACATTTGCAAGACAGAACTCCATCCTAAGTTGCCTCTGTGGGTGAGAAAGAAAAGATGGTTCATCATCTGCTTGTGTTCAAGTGGACAATATTACCTTTTTGCATGCATAGTCCTAAATACATGCATAAAATTAGATGTTTTTCTGAGTATGTGTTTTACAGTGATGTCAAAAGAGTCAGCCTCTGACACTATGTGAATGCAATGCCAAAGAAATAAATGCCTATCTCCTAGTGTTAAGCAGGACTGCTATTAGCTAAAACCACCCCTGGCACTCTCCTGCATGTCTCATTGCTGAGTCTCAGATCTGAACTTTGCCTTTGATCCTTCCTATCTGCTCCTTATACAAGCATGAAGAAAAAGTACAATCCCAGTTTTTCTTAAGAACATAGAGGAATGTACTATTTGAAATTAAAATACTGCAGCCCCCACCCCTTATATAAGACTTTATTTTTTATTTTGGCTTGCATATCATCAGCCAGTGAAACTTCATCCATAGGAAAAGTAATAAATCTGCCAGGAAAGCTCATTAGTTTAATTTATTCTGATTAAATACAGGGATTGTTCGCTTCCCTGTTTCATCAAGGATTATAATCAAGATTTTAAATGTGGCCAGAAGGGACATTTCAGCTAGTGATTCAGTCTGTAAGAAATAAAGCATGTTTTGTATAGCAAAACATAGTTAAATATGCAAGCACAGTTTGCCTGTGTATGAATTTGAAACACAGTTTCATAAGGATCTAGGCATTTAACATAAAAATTTCTAGGAGGCATTCATTTGGGGGGTAGGGGATGAACACCATTATTTTCATAAGGGTGTGCAGTGATAGGACTGATAAGACAAGAGGGAATGGCTGTACACTGAAAGAGGGGAGATTTAGAATAGATATTGGGAAGAAAATCTTTGTATTTCTTGAATGACCTAAAACATTACCAAAAGCAAATTAATGTTTTGAGTGACCTTTCACATAACAGTCCAACTAGCAAACTAGTGTGGTTGCTCTGCTCCCTGTCTTGCCAGACAACTGTGCCCTGCTGCAGCGTGTGGGGTGGCCTGCCATGGGGTGTGGGGACATGCTGCCCTTCTGTCCATGTGACCAGCTGAACTATGTGTTTCTGCTTGGACTCTGCAACTTCAGTGGCAGGTCCTGTGCTCAGCCATCTGTCTCATGCCCTTAGGAAAGGGAAATATGGTTGCATTACTGCAGGCTTTTTATCACATGGAGCCAGGTGGCATACCTTCTACTGTCATTAAAATGCAATTCTCTTCAATGAATCTTTGCATTCATGCAGGGGCTGCCATACTAGATCATTTGCAAGTCCTGCCACCATTTGAGATTTATGTTGAGTGTTATTCAAATGATACACGGGAATGCCTTGGGAAAATAACGGCAGTGAAGAGAATGTACATTGAATGCATTCATCGACCTTATTCCATCTGAAGAAATGCTGTCATTCCCAGATACAAATTTTCTATTGCCAAAGAGGAAAAGGAGAATCCCTTAGACTCTTTCGGTTCTGGATTTTTTAAAAATAATGACTGTAAAAAGGAATTGTGTGCATTAAAGTTAATTTTACAAGAAAGAGGGGAAGTATCATGAATATATTGGTGAATTATTTTCAGGTTTGGGCCCATGTATCTGACTGATTAAAGAAAGCTTGGGTTTTTCAGGCAGTCTCACATGTGATGAGGTGGTTGTTATGGCAACAATACATTTTTTATGAGTTATAATAATGACAGAGCAACATCTTTTAAATTTTGAGGATTTAAAGTTACAGCTGCTTTGTTTTGTCTTCCATACACTCCTTGAAAATACTGAAATATTTTTATGACTGTGTGGTACCATCTGTGTGCTTTTTTTTGAGTATGGAGGAAAAAAAGGAGCTTTAAGAAGGGCCATACATTAAACAAATGATAACTTTCATTGTGCCTCATGAATATTCTTTTTCCCATTCTCTCTGTGATTACTTTTTGCTATTATAGAGATATGTTTCTCACTTGTAGTGTGACTTGTAGTCTTAAGGGTAGCCAAAGTGCTGGAAAGATTGCTAGGTGTTCCTAAAAATTAATATTGCTGGTACAGTAACTTTCAGTTAAGCTTGAAGGTAGTAGTTTTTTGGGATGCTTCTGGGAAATTTACAAAGCAATGGAATTCAGTGATTCTCATGACTCCTAAATATCCCTGCTGGAAAGATTTGATCTTAGGTGTATTCCTTACTGCAGCCTGACAGGATATGGTGCATGTGCCCCTGCTCTGATCATGACCACTGCCCTCACCAGAAGTCCAGTTGATACTGTGGGGGAGTGCAAAATCAGACTTTTTTCCAGAAGAAGGACTTCTGTTCTCTTCAGCGGAGACAGAACAGGAATTACATTCACACATATCTCACATTTGTCACTGCTCATGTATTAAGCAGAAATATCCAGATATTTCAGTCTGAAGAATTTTTTTGGCCCAGTTTCCCTCTACGCATCCAAGTCTCCTACCTGAACAGGCCATCCTGCTGTTAGTGACCAGGACAATTTTATTCCTTTGGATGAGCTAGACTGCGCCAAAGAGAAATCTTGAGTACAAGCTTCAAATAAACTAACCATGGCTAGGCTACTTCTGCAGTTACTTTTTGAGACTATTGCCTGTTCTAGCGTGTACTCCATTCATACACAGGAGCTCATGTGTTTGCACTGAATGCAGGCTCCTTTACTTGCAGCGTGAGGAGCAAATGTTTCAGTTCAGTACTTCTTCTTTCTACTGATATTATTAATACTAGAAAAAGGGGGTGTGAAGGAATGACAAATATGAGTTATCTGTAGAACTGTGCAGAAAAAACAAGATCCAGGTAGAATTTATTCATCCCTTACAGGAGGAAGCCACACACTTAAATAAAAAAACCCCAAACCCATACAGTGCATCATTTGCTTTCTTTACACGTTGTGTGTGTCTAAGAAAATATTCCTGAAAGTTTGAAATAATATTTGGGTATCTATAACTGTCAAGCTTTTTTACCCTCTCACTGAGATCTGCCTTAGGCCATTTGCTGACAAGTACCATGTATCATTGCTTCTAAACACCTAAGAGACCACTTTAAATGGTAAAAAAGCCCTTGCCCATCTGTCCTTGCAAACTTTTCAAGAAAAAAAAGGACATTTTCATGTAGAATTTGATGATAAGTAGATCGTGCTTTGTCTAGCACCGGGCTTTTCCATTTGAAAGTGAGGTCATCCTCAGTACTCACACTCCTCTTGGCATCTAAAGGAAAGCATTACTCTTAAATTGAATGAGAGGTGTCTGAAAAAGATTACTATTACAACCTGAGGCCAATCATCGTGTGAATGAAAAAAAGCCCATGGTATGTTTTTATTATGGGAGTTTTTTTTCCTTTCAAACAGCTACTGCATCTGCACATACTACTTGAAAATAACCATTTTGTTATTGACTTCAAGGGACTGTCTGCCTGACTGAAAAATATAAGGGAAAGCTTTTTTTATATGTAATTTTGGGGTGGAACAAAATATGCTTTTCCCTACATAGCTCTGGTTTTAGATTAGTTCTTGGAACTGAATCAGTAGGTACTGTTCTAGCATGCCTGAATATTTAATTTGGTAGACAAAAAAATCATATTATACACACATGCAACATCATCAATTTGGGATTTTTTCTCCTTCTCAGGCTCTTTTGAAGGAGGACTGTTCAAAATAGGAGAGTAAAATCTGAAAAGACTACAAAGGTTTATCTTTGGAGGAGTACTCCATAAACTTAGGAGCTTACTGAGTCTGAAGCTCCTAAGGATTTAAAATCTGTTGAAGGATATACTCAGAGGGTTTTGGTTTGTTTTGTTTTGATTTGCTTTGTTTCAGATTAGAGGAATGATTTAGAGAAAAATATAATGCAATTTAAGAAAGAGAGATCTAAACATAACTAGAGATAGTCATGGATGTATGCAGGATGGAGAGTGATGGCTGTGGAGAAATACTACAGAAGAGGTTGTTGGTTACAATGGCTCACAAGCTGAGCACGACCCATGGTGTTGTGGCAAAGCAAACAGCATGTTATGATGTATAAAACTAATGCACTACCCTTAAGATAGATGAAGTAATACCACCCTGTAGTGTTCTGGCACAGCCTCTCCTGCAGACCTGTGGCTTGTGTGGATGTTGAATTTAGTAAGAATACGAATGACGAACAAACTTAAAAAGGATATTCATAAACTGTAGAATCATGCAGATGTAAGACTGACCAGATAAAGACATGAAAGTTACTGAATATTTCTCCTTTCTTACAATCTCCATTTTTTTTATCTTCCCACAGGTCACCAATTCGAAACTGAAAGTTTTGAAAGAAAGTAACTACAAGAAAGAAGATGAAATTCTTTTCTACATCTGCTTTTTTTCTCTTTAAGATAGGGAATACTAAATTGAGGAATTGACTTTAAGATGAGGAAAATTCTTTCAACAAAGCAGTGAAGTGCTGAAGTAGACTGCTAGGAGAAATGCTGGAATCCATCAGACTACCTTTAAGAACAGGTTGGAGGGATATTTGTCAGGAAAGACAGTTGATCCTTAGGGTGAAGAAATAACCTAGGTAACATCTTCAGCTGTGTTTTATAGATTCCTCTGAGGATTGCAGTGTGCTGTTTTGACTTACAACACAATGCCATTCACGGCCTGTGCAAAGCTAACCAAGTTTGTGTGTTTCGATTTTCTTTCGCCCTCCTTTTTCCGTGGGTGTTCAGAAACAACTAGTACGTCCTGTAGCTGGTATTTCAAAATGCTGGGTAAGTGAACCTTTCAACAAAATGCTGTTTGAAAAAAATTACTCGTTAAAGTATGCTAAGACTTTTGCAATGAGGTGATGCAATATATGTAGAGTGAAATATTCCAGTATATAGGCATATCAGCTTAAAACTAGAGTACCTTGGCTACTCCGTGGCGGACATGAAGCAAGTGGGTTTTGGCTGATTTCAAGACTCCACCTTTCTTAGTGTCTAGGCATGCATAAACACACAAGTTCCCATCTTACAACTGGAACACAATAAATTGCAATAAGCGTTTCTCTAGGGTGCTGAAGTTGTGCTGTTAGAAGTCCTTAAGATGAGTGGAAATACCTTATTTCAATTTTACCTACAGTGCCTGCCAGATAAAGCCAGTCCTCTCTATCATTTGTGAACCTTTTACTCACTCTCTTTGGCGACCAGTTAATTATTTCCACAACATTCATTTTAGTAGCATTACTCTGTCAAGCAGCTCTTCAATGTTTTGAGCAGATATTAAAAATACGGCTCTTGCAACATCTGGAGTCCATGGGCCAGATGCCCATACCTGTTTGCAGAAGAACAAACACTTTCCTTCACCACCACCATCATCCATGGAATCCGTGAAAAAAGATACATTGTAAAAGCAGTGAGTTGATCTCCACATTTCAGCGCCAGGGAGCAGGCTAATGCCCTGAGGTAACTGCGTGTCCACCCTGGCATATGCGAGTGGTATCCGTGCACAACACATGATGCTGAGGTCTCTCTGGGCAAGACTAAGGTGTTGGCTTGCCTGCTTGACATCAGTCATACATTCACACACTGTACAGATGACTGTAGAGGATGGCAGAAGGCTATGTAGAAGCAGCTGGTTGCTGATTTCCTGAGCTGTAAGTGAAAATCCTTTAGCTACGTGCTAGATTGATATAGCATCAAGAGATGGTTTTCACAGACTCCAGTCCAGCAGAGAGATTTGCTCAAATGTGTTAGGAGTGTGATGAGAACTGTTCCCAAAGACTTGGCAAGGACTTGGCCCCTTCTTGGAGGACAGCATAGGCATAGATGTGCCAGTGTCTGTCCAAAGCTGTTTCTATTTTCTTTACCTGTTTTGCATTTATCTGTGATCTGGTCTTTATCTTCATCCTTCTGATACTGTATAGAGGTACTTTACTCCAGTTCACCTTGGTGTTTGTATTTTCCTGAGAAAAAAACCCCAACCTTGCTGTCTTGAGTTGTATCTTTATACTAGATATTGTTTATATTTTTTCTCTTTTTATTTTTCTGTTCATGATTACCTCCTAGTATTTAATAAGATTCTGGGAAATTCAGATCATACCTTTCATTTTGTAAGGCAAAGCTTTTGTTTCTAGCTTAATATAAATGGTTTTCATTATTTTTTGTCAATGGTAGTGATATAAATACAGTTTTTATGGAAATATTTGTTTATCTCACTGAAGATCATGTGGAAAAGATTAATACAAATGTTCACTATGAAAATATGAGTAAGACACTCTTTAAAGATGGTGTTTCAGATCTGTTCTTTTACAGTGAACAGCAAATCTAGCTCATACTGCTCCCTGAATAGAAGTACATACAGAGGTTTCTTCTCATCAAAGTTGAGTCAAAAGGGATCAAAATTGACTTGTTCATTATTCCCAGCATTTAATTGTCAATAATATCCTGGGTTTAGGTTTATCTATTTTGATACCATAAGCGAATTTAGAATTAGCTCTCAAATTCTTCTTTCATTAGAAAAAATAAAGATGTCATCTTAGAACAACTTTTCACAAAAGCCTGAAAAACATTTCTAGTTTGATTTTTCTAAAAGCTTGTAATAGTCATAAAAGTTCTGATGCTAATTCTACTTCTTAAGTATTTTTCTCCTACCTGAGACCACTTTTTTGAAGTAGCTCCAAAATATTGTCAGCCAACAGCACATGATCTCTGTCACACACTGAACTTAAAAAATCTCGAAATAATATCTGTGCTCCTGAAAAACAACAAAAGCACAATAGTTCCTTCAAATTGTATAATTTATCAGTCTCATTTTTTTAGCCTGCAGGCAAGTGATGAAAAATTCAAGTTTTGTGTACTGCTGCCTAGGAACTTCAACTTGCCATTTGTGCTGGTTCTAACATCTGTTTTACCTGCATGGCTAACATGTTTTATAGAAACCTCTTATTTCAAAAGCTTTTTCTGCTTGAAAGAGCTTTGTGCTTGTACAATCTTGGTCACTAGTATTTGCAGCAGAATAAGCAAAAGGGAGATTTTAATCTGCAAACCTTGAAGATACTACAGCAGGAAGTGACTGGCTGAGGAAAAGGAAAACAAATTCAATCTGCTAGTTAAGAAGTAATGCTGTTGGGAAAAATAATCTGAACTACCATAGGCAATGATGGATATATTAGTTACTACCACTCAGGACAAAAAACCCCTTTGAATTGCTGTAAATAATTTTCTGAAGATGTATATTAACCAAGATGACCTAGGTGCAAACAGTTTTTCAGGAAGACCCTAAAATTCTGATGGCCAAGGGTGGAAGTATATCAGAGGACAAAACATTCCATATTTCCTTTAGTTTTTATATACCTTTTCTAAACAACTGCAATTAACCACTTCTTACAAAATCAAACCCAAATGATTTGATAATCCAGATCTAGACTTAATCACTTTGTAACATAAAGCTGGTGGTAATGTTTCTTTACATTGCTTGTAATTACATTCAGGTTTTGTCTTTTAAGACTGCCTTTGAATTTTGAAGGTGGAGGATGTCTTTATACACTTACCTCTATGTATTATGACAAGAAAAGAATGAAAAATAGTGCTAAGAAACTGCTGCTGCTGCTTATAAGGGGTGCCATCTCCTAGGTATCAAAATGTCGAATTGCAGCCTATTAGGATCATTGGTACAGTGTGAGTACACAAAGTTATTTAGGTGCATAGGTGTTCAGCCAGCTATTATCATGTGCAAAAATGTCATTTTTGCAACTGTCCATACATTTGACACGCACACCTCCAATCACTTTAATAACTCAAACAGGATAGTGTCTTTCTTAATTAGTTCAGCCAACAGATGTTTTTCTGCAGGTGCTTTGGAATCCACAATAATTTTGTGCTGTCATTATATTTATTCAGTTAAGAAACACGTTGTTTTTTGATCCCTTTGACATACAGCTGGTTCTAACCTTCAAAAGTCATCTTCATGCATTCCATCATTGCCGTCTTTTTTAGAACAGATGACTGCTGTAACTTGTTTGAAGTACAGTGAAGAACCTCCTCCTTAGAAAGCCCATGTAATGTGTCAAAATAGATTTATGTTTATTAAGTAATTTGGCTCAGTTTCTATTTTTGTTCTTGCGTGAATAAAACCTTCTATCACAAGTATTGAAATCTGATTCTTATATAGTATTTGTGCTTGGAAGACAATCAAATGTTCTTTGTCAAATGAAAATGTCCTAGTGCTGAAACAATGCAGCTAATAAGATTTTGAAATTTTGCATGCCTGTGGTCAAAACAAGTTGTTCTGACCTTCTTCAGAGAGCTAAGAAGAAAAAGAGATTAAAACTGTAAGGAATGAGAGCACCTGACTTGAGCAGACATGAGGATTTGCTTGCCCATGGCTAGCAGGGGACCAAGGAAAACGAATGAGCAGCATCCGGTTTTAAGAAAGGCTTTTCTGTAAGATATACTTTGCAACAGATCTGTCTGGTGGCTGAATAGCAACTGACACTGAAAGAATAGACCAGGGCTGAGCTAGTGGCAGATCTCTTGCAAAGATCATTGCTGCAAATCCCAGAGTAGTTGCAACTCAAAAAGTCTGTGATCTGATAGGAGCACATTATGGGGCTCTATTCCTCCACCTTCCCCCAGCATCAAGAAGGAAGATGGCTGGAATGTAGGAAATGAGTGGAATGCATTGTGCAGGCCATAGAGAGATGCATAAAAATATATATTTCGTCACCCTCTGCTTAATTTCAATATTGGGTACTTGTGCTACAAAATGAAGATGATTTGCTTGGTTGTCATGATAAGAATACACTGTAATCACAAAGCTGACCATAAAAACTACTTGTGATAAAAGAAAAACTCTACAAAATGGTCAGGTAATCACTTACTAGAAAAAAGTGTGACAGCCATAAAGTCAGATACTGAAAAAGTAGATTTATTTTAAGAAAAATATTAGTTTTGGTATAATTTGTTATTCAGAGTTTTCAGTCAAATATAAAGAGTAATTTATCCATAAATAAGTATACCTTTATAACTCAAGTAGCAAAATCCAAGGGATGAATGCATGCATGAATTGTAAATGCCTTGGATTCCAAATATTAGGAGCTTGAATAATAGGTGAAACACATCTCTATTTCTTACAGAAGCACACCAATTCAAGAGAATAGCATGATGCTTTCACCACAGGTACTCTAGTTGTTGTGAATTAAGTATAGTTCACTGAATTTCTTTGAGTTCTTTTGACTGGATGGTTTTGCTTCGCACGTGTAACTGAAGTTGCTGGAGCCTTAGATCACAGCGACCTGTGCTTAGTTATGTAAAAACTCGAGGCCAATGCAAATTGGAAGATAAAGGAGTCACATTGATTGCAGGGGTCAACAACCTGAGAGATAAAACTGTCTCAAGACCATGAAAGAACCCAATGATGTACATGGAGACCCCAGACCAATCCACCATCGGACCAATGAGAGCATGCAAGGTGTGTAAACAGATTGTGATGGTTAGGTGCATTCCGTGCACCCAGAAATTTCTTTGCCCTGTGTCCTTCCCTGGATTAAATTATTTTTCTAGGACTTGGATGTCTGATGCTCTGCTGAAGGAAACCTAGGGTGAAGAATTTTCTGCAACACCGGTGTTCTGAAAATCTGAAGGGATATAATTTTCAGCCATCAGGTAGCTTTTGTTTGTGGATTCTACGTATGTCTAAGTTGTTTCCACCCCTTCATACCCATTGAGACTCCTGTACAGAACCAAAACAGCCTGGTATCCCTGACAAATACCTGTAGTGCCAATAGCTGGAGTAGGCAGAATGTGAACTCCCCGAGATGGAAAGCCATCTAGAAACATGCCTCCTGGATCCTGACTGACCTTTACTGACTAGTAGCTAATGAAATATCAAAGGGAATTTTTTAAAACAACTTAAAAATTAATGTTGATCATGTGCTTTACATACTCCTCTATGCAGGCTTTTTTGTCTCTTTTGGGCTAGATTCAGCTGGACCAGATATTATTTCTACAGTGATTTTTAATGCATTTTTATGATATGACAAATATTTGTTGACAGCTTGTAACAGGATACCATTGTGCTCCCATGGACTAACCATGGAGCTGCAGAAGACAGCCTGAGGAGGAAACTGGAGATCTAGAAAATGCAACTTCTGTTGAAAGATGTGGATGGAGGTTGTAATGGTTTTCAAGTACATAAAGGGTCTCTGCTAGGACAAGGAGCTTTTTCTGGTACTGAATTTAAAATATAGCCATTGTAATTCAGTTTAGGCACTGATAAGACATTTACTAAGTATATTTAAGCTCAACAATAAAATGGTTAGCAGAACTGGAAAATCTTCATTTGGGAGCTTAAGGGGCAGTTTAGGCTCCAGGTTGCTGAGGTTTCCATAAATGATTTGGACTGGGGCAGGGGATGGACTAGATGAAAGTTGCTCTGAGCCCTAAGTTTATGGGCCTGTTATTTTCCTCTCTGATGTCCACTGAGCAATTATGTGTTATCAACTAATGAAATGATGACTTGGGAAATGTAGAAATACACCTTACTTACTGCTAGTAGCAGACCAACATCAGGAGAATTATGGTATTCCTGATCCTATTTCTTAGTCTCTTAAACTGTTAGTGTCATTAATGTGCTGCTTACTATGATATTAAAAACACTAAAGAAAAAGACAAGAATAGTATGGGAAAAGGGATACTTTATGGAAGACCTGCAATTTTCCATTGCTTTGCTGCTGGGCATCCCACAAAGCAGAGCTTTTATACTGTAGGAGTAAAAACAATTTCAATCATTTTTATAGAAAGAGAAACATGTAATTTTTAAGAAAGATTTTGTGGTTATGTTTACTTGGGGGAGAATATATGATTTTCTTCCTTGGGTCATAAGAGATCAACTTGCTTTGTGTCAACTACTTCTTTCCCCATCCAACAATATAAAAAAATTCACAATGTGCTCACCAATACATTCACTGAACTTGTTAGAGCCAATGGTTGATTTCAGGCCAGTGTCGTAATTAGAGAACAGCATTGTGTTGCCATTTTAATCCTGTGAAGACCTGAAGCAAATGTATAATCAAGTCTGGCTAGGCCTGCACATTTTTTTAATGACATGCAGAGTAGAAATATATCTATATTTTTTTGCAATGTATTTCAATCGGAGCTATGTGTTCCAACGTTATTTAGATTAAGAATATTTTAAAAGTGTCAGAATTCATTTTAATAAAGAAAACACTACAGTCTCCTAGAGTAGTTCATTGTTTATGAAAAGGTGGGTATAAACGAAGAAAACTATATGAGAAAGCTGACACACCTCCTCTACACTGATGCATAATGAGGCAAGATTGCATGGAACACGATGGAAATCTCCTGCAAAAAATTTGTAGAAGAGAGAAGAAAATTAGACCTCAACTTCTCTGGGGACGCTTTCTGACCTGAGGAGTTGTGCAGATACTTGTACAGAAAATGGCTGTACCCGATTTTCCCTAAAGACATTAATCTATGTGGCAAATCTTGTGCTCAACAGACTAAATGCTCTGAAAGTTCACTGTGTGTATTAATTATGTACCTACCTATTCACAAATATTCCATGACAAATTTTAAATTGCTAGTATACTCTGGGGAACGCAAAATGATAAATTTTGCTACTGGAACTCTAGGGGAGATTTCTGTCTCTTATACTTGAAATAGCAACACAGTCTGTCCTAAGAAATGGTAAGCACAACTCTACATTGCTGAGCACCCTTTTCTTCCATCAGCTCTCACTGGAGGTCTGCACGTTTCAGCAGCCCTAAGTGAGTGGAATGGATTTACCAGCTTCCAGAGGGCAGGAAGCAAATAAGTCCTGCAGATAACCCTTGTAGCCTGTGAGCACTGATATACTGAAAAGTCCAACTGGGTTTTGGTTTTGAATAAAATATCCCAAAGTAGGACCCCTTGATTTATCTCCCATTCAGATGTAACATGTAACCACAATTTACTCCCTGTGGTGTTTTGGGATGTCTTAAAGACAACTTGTTTGGGGTATTTTTTGTTTGTTTGTTTGTTTGGTCTGGTTTTATTCCTCCTCCCTCCCCCCCCGCCCCCCCCGGAGTCAACATTGCATAGTAAAATTATTGGTATACTAAATACTTCTAACTGCAGCTTTCAGTGTGGGCTACCTGCATCAGAAAGCCTTAGTAGCATTATAGAGTAACAGTCCCTTCAGAATATTGTAATGGTTGAAGTCATGCAAAAGATTTTGTCATTTGTCATTATAATCCAATACAGCAAAACAGTTACCTTATAGGGAAGAGAATGGGAAAGGCTTTTACATGATTACATCACAAGATGATAAATGAGAGCAATTTGTGTTCATTATGAGAACAGCATCCTGAAGAGAATGTTGTTATAAATTTTGTCCTGCTCTCCCTTCCTCCACCACCAAACTAGAATACCAGCTTAGAAATAAGCAAGCAGGCTCCGACAACAATGCAGATGGAGAAAAGCAAAACAAGTGAAAATTTATCTGCACTTTAGTAAGAGCATTGAGAATTAGAAAAGTAAAAGAGAAACACAGGAGGATACTTAGGACAAGTTCTTATAATATAATTTCTCCTATTTCGTGAATGAAGAATGTTTTTGTTTAGTAAAAAATTCATCTTGTGTGGAAAAAATCCTGACTTGTTTATGAAGTGGAACAAAATTATATTTTGCAAATGAGCAATGAAAGCATTTCATTTGATAAACTGGAACTATTTCAATTTCTATGCAAAACCTGGACATTTTAGTTAGTTAGTTACAAATGTGAAAGAAAAGATAATTAAGAACTACTATTTATTATTATTTCTTTTTTTGTTTTTGTAATCCAGTGATGTCAGTCTCTCCCCAGCAATTTTGTGTTGACCTATTTGCGTTTTCAAAAGAAAAACTGTTTTATGGGTAAGTTCCTAACCCCTCTGCAACTGAGTGAGTACAGAGGTTGGCAATTAGCTAATCTTTTCTTCCTTTTCCCATAAGCATCACTGCAGCAGCTGCAACAGGCTGGAACAAAATCTTCTGATGCATTTGTTTCCTGTGGCCCGGTAACTGCCAGCTATTCAGCCATGCTGCCTTAGCTTGTGCCTTTGTAGCCTAAAGCCTAGGATTAAGAACAGCAGATTTCAGCCTTGCATCTTTATGTACATTTAAATGATATTGGCAGATCTGCTGGCTTCTTTCTCCCATCTTTTTCTTCTCTCTACCACTTTAATCACTCCTCCATCTTCCCTGTATCACCTGTGATATTTAACAAGTTGGGCATGGAATAAACAATGCAAACACTCTTTGTGCTGATGAAGAAAAGATGAAAGGTGAGCTCAAACACCTGTGTCTCCTAAATGCTTGTGGATGTGTGATCTAAAGCTGATTGAAGTCATTACTGGATAGTGAGTTGTCTGTGCCAGTAAAAGGAAGGAGTGTGAATTGGGTTGGTACTTTTGCTGAATAGTCAGTATTAATTCTCAAGGGTCTTGTGATACTTAAAACTCTTCTATGTAGAGGTTTTCTGCTAAAGCACAGACCTTAAAAATAGGGCTGATGGACTCTGAAAAGAGAAAATTAGAAGGGTCCAGAGCAGGTGGCAGAGTTCTAGGGATGAGGTTGTTCTTGGAAAACAGCAACATGGAGCTTTCCTTCCACTCCATGATCTCACCAGCGGCTGAGGATGCAAAGAGATTTAACTCAAGCTCCTGACTGGAGGTGGTGTGAGAGGAAAGGCTCAGAAATGTGTCTCTGTCATTAGTGCCTGTGTTCAGAGAAAAGTATGCAACAAGACAGTATAGTAATACCGATTGAGTGTTGAAGCAAGACCTGGCATGAGACAGTAGATTAACAAGAAGCGAGAGAGCTATAGGGTCCAGGCAGACCTATGGGTGCTGATTGTCTATTAGGAGAGGATGTAGAAAAATAAAATGATAATATTTCTGTGTGGAAACCAGGAGGCAGTCTTGGTGCTGTTCTGCTCTGGGGTTATGCCTGCCCTACAGCTGGGATGGGGGAGGGAGAGGATAGCAGGCAGAGCAAATGAACAGCCTGTACTGGATCTGGATACTGAGGCTTATTTAAGTATTGATGAGATTGATCAGTAGCAGCCAGATCTTGATTATCTCACTCATTCACTTCTTCCCAATATTAATACTCCCAATGGCCTCATTTCCCCTTTTGCACAGGGAGGCTGCTGCTGGTCTGGGAAGGTCAGACAGGGAGTTGTGTTGGTTTATGTTGTAGCACTTCTCACAGATCTCTGGCATCGCTGGCCAAGGACCTTGGGAAACACACAACATTTGTCTTTATGCATGTCCCTTATCTCCAGAATCTTCTACCCTTCCAGAATTTCTTTTTCAGTCAGGAGCTTCCCCTTCTTCCCAAGACCGCTTCTTCTGAAACTACTTATTTAGGCTCCTCTTCTTGGACCATGGCTTTCTCAATCTGAATGCTGTACATGCAGAGTACTCCTGGTTCTGTCTTATGTCTCATTATTAAATGGAGGTTCTGGGATGTGCCACTTATTTAGTCCAGATGTTATCAAAATCTGCAACTAGCTCATATCAGTTTCAGTAGAAAGTAGCAGGCTTGAGGGCACAGAAGTTCAACCCATTTGGTGGACATTCACCCACCCACATATACGCAGCAATTTGCTGCCTGTCAACTTTCACAATCTAAGCGGTTTTTCACCTAAGAAACCAAGGTTTGAAGGTTTTGAATTATAGTGTTGGTATGTATGACTGTATATGAAGGATAGAAATGCAGTGTTATGGCTTTCCAAATTACCATCTCTTGTTAATACTGTAATCTTGCTTCATTTCTTGAGTGCAGTCAGTAGGGGGGAAGTTGGGCTGTTACCAGTTGATTCTTCTGAGGCAAAAAATGACGGAGAGGGAGAGGAGGAGAAGGAAAAAAGGGTGATAAACAGCTCTACAGCCACCAAGGCCAGAGAAGAAGGAAGAGGAGGTGTTCTAGGTGCTGGAACAGATTCCTCTGCAGCCCTTGATGGAAGCCATGGTGAAGGAGGTTGTTCCTCTGCAGCCCATGGAAGACCATGGTGGAACACATATCCACACTGTAGTGCAAGGAGGACCTCAAGCTGGAGCAGGTGGATATTTCCCAAAGAAAGCTGCAGCCTGTGGAAAGTCCACATCATAGCAGGGGACAAGTGGATGTAGGAAGGAGCAGCAGAGAGGACTGGCCTCTGGACTGATCACAACTGCTCCCTTCTCATCATCTGCACTGCTTGACAGGGGAGAGGGGTGAAGAGTGAAGTTGAGCCTAGGAAAACAAGGAAGAAAGATGTTTTAATGTTTGTCTTTGTTGGTAACTGCTAAGCAATCTCTCTGTCTTTACTCCCAAATTTTCTGGTCCTATTGCCTCCCTATACTTGTGAGTGAGGGCCAAGTGACATATCTTAGAAGGTTAATACGCCACACACAGTCAACTGCTGAGGTTTATTTATTCCTCTAACACACAGAGGGGAAGCTGGGGAGAGGAGGAGGGAAGAAAAAGCATTTGAAAACTCTTCAGTATGAAGTGGCTTCAGCATCAGATACTTCAGGTCTTCACTTTCTTCCAGAAGTTTATTGCTTCTAGCAAAACACTTTCACAAATTATAACAGGTGCTTCTTATGCCTGCAGTCAAAGTAGATGCTGTGAATTTTAATAGCAGTTGAAACACTGGTAGCTGACAATAGCTATTTTTATTTGAAACTACCTACATGGCATAGCTTATTAAGCATCTACTTGTGAGAAAAACTGTAGCATCACTACTTTTACTTTATGCCAGGCTTTGTGGACCTAGCCATGCAGGCCTGCTCTGATCATACCTATCACTATTGGCCTAAGTGGGTAAGCTTACTTTTCTATTGCCAGCAATATATTTGCTCCTAGCTAAACATTTTATTAGTACCTAGCATTTTCCAGTGTTTTCCAATACTAGAAGGAGTTCATGCATAATCAAATGATTTCTTATTGCAGTCTTTTAGCAAAACTTGCTAAGCCTAGTAATATGGCACATGTTGCTAAAGGAGGAAGTCCTTTAGTTAACACTGATGGTTGAAACCTGGAGAGACAGAAATTAGCGGGTGCTTTAGGAAAAGGGACAATTTGTGATGGTATTTAGTTGCTTTATAACTTTTTTGAAGCTATGTGTGGAGCTCTTATTTTCAGTGAATCTTCTCTAGGCTTATTCTTTTGTGAAGTAGAATAATTAAACTTGTGTTTCTTAACTTGTTTTTAAGTGTATTGAGGAGAAGGAGAGAAGATTTGAACCCTTCTAAATAATTCCAGTTTATGAAGGCATAATCTACTGATGTTAAAAAGGTAAAAATTGTGAACCATGTCTATGATGGGGCCTGCAAGAATGCTGGAGAGGGACTTTTTACAAGGGCAGGAAATGACAGAACAAGGAGGAATGGTTTTAAGATGAAAGAGAGTAGATTTAGATTGGATATTAGGAAGAGATTAAAGGTTTTCAGGAGTGTGATAGGAGGCACTTGCTTGAATCTCTTTAGTCAAAGGAAGAATACTGTATTTGGGCATGTATATTGAATCTGAGAGGATGAGATTCAATACTACAGAAGAGTTTTTGTACACTAACTCTCCAACTTTAGGTCTTGTAAAAATAAAACATAAATTATTTTGAAAAATGAAGCAAAAAAAAGTATCTCTATTCAGTGCAAGTTGCAAAGCATTTTTGTAATTTTTTAATGTTATTTACCCTGGAGTAAAACCTGGTATAAGGGGGCTAACCCTGAAGCAAGGCAGTCTTCTCTTTGGTGTTCCTACTTTCTAAGACCAGATAGAACTTATATGGTGGTAGAGTCTTGTGACTGACAGATGAATGAAGAAAACAATGGATTGTGATAATAACTGATAGCAGGCTAGCTGTGATACACATTGTACCTATTTTTAATAAAGATACAATAGTCACAATACAATGTATGTGGTTATACACAGTATAATGTATACGTTGTCACCACCACTGTCTTCTTGCGATCCCAATCTTTTTCTTACTCCTTAGTTTCCCCATAAAAGCCTGTTTTTGTCTGTACTTGTGGGTTGCTATTTATTATGTTTGTATAGTGCTCTGCACAAGACTGCCATGACCTGTTGGAAAGCCTCAAGGCTTTATTGCAATATTTAATAAGATAGAATTAGAGACCAAAAATAAAATCAACCAGAAACTATCTGTAAAAGTGAAATATACTAGTCTGCTTTCACAGTGCAAGCTGGGAGCAATGCAGGAAGTAAACACCTTAGACAGGGGAGAGTAAATTAGATTCTTTAAACTCTTTCAATTTTAATAATCTCTTTATAACACAGGCAGACCAATTTGTTAGATAGTATGATATTTAGTTTGACAATATTTCTTTAATAGTCTACCTATGCTTGTCACCACTGCCATGGTGTCTTTGCTACCCTTTAATGTCACTGCCCCCAGAATGCCTTTGCTCTCTCTGCAGTACTGGGGGTGCTGCCTCCTCAAAGGCTATTTACTGCAATTTTGGCTGTAAAGCTCCCACTTTTCTCCTCTCTTCCAGAAAACAAAATGGCTGACTAGGGAGTGGAGCAAACCTCATCTGCATTGGAAACTCACAGCCACGTGTCAGTAACAACAGCATCAGGAGTCATTTGTCAAGGTGCTGAAGAGCCTGGTGCTTCAGCTGCCTGTCCTGTCACATCCTTCTCTTATGGAGCAGAGGAACCTCCCTGGGTCATGCTCGCTTTTTAAGATGCTGATAGATTTTCCTGGGCTGCTGTGTCAGCTACCAGCCATTTCACCTCTCTATTTCCTAAAAAGTACTGTATATTTATACAATTTGGAAAGGTTAAACCATGGGGATTCAAGCTCTTGTTTGTTTTACAATGATCCCAGATTCTTCTCCAGATATGTTTGGAATTTATAGGAAGAGCTAAACTCCTGCTTTTCTTCAATTCTCCATTCTTTGAATATCTTTTGTCCTATTATCACTGTCACTAATAATGTTACACCAATAGAAAAGCTCAGGCTAAAAAGCATAAGAGAAGTACAAGACTGTCTATGTCACCTTACATGGAGTAAGAGGTGATCACTGGATCAGTGCAATTTCAATGGGAAAGCTCACTGGGCAGAAGTGAAGGATGGAAGTCCTGATCTCGGACATACAGCCCCATGGGCAGAGCAACATTTCTGGGGTTTCCTTGTCTAAACTGGGCAACAGGTGCCTCTCAGGAGGGCCTTCATCCTTGGGGACAGCTGCTGCTTTGTGTAGCCTCTATCTCCCTTTTTGTTTTATCTCATCAGACCTTTTGGTGTGTTCTGTCAGCTGTTCTTTAAAAGCTGCTGGGGATATTTTACAGCAGGTCCTCCTTCATTCTTTGCAAGCCTACATCTTTCTCATTCCTGCAGTAGCTTGACAACACAGCTGTCAGAACAAATCACTCAGCAGGCCCACCTTTTTTAATGTGTAGCTGTGTGTATGCATACGCACAGGCACACACATATTCTTCCAGTTTTTGTAAGTATTCCCCAACAGCTTATTAATAAAATCACAAAAGATAAAAGCATCTGATAAAGCACTGAATGCAGGCCTTGAAGGGAAACAATGCCCATAATCAGAACATATGTCTATTTTCAAGAGGGAGGAAACAAAAGGGAGAAAGAGAAGAACCCTCATCTTATGCAAATATTAGAAATAAATCCAAGCGCCAGTTCAATTCAGCTGTCAAACATGTACGATGTGCGTAATGATTTTTTTCTTTATTATTTTTAATGAACAAAGTATTTTTAGAAAGGTGACAGATTTACTGTGTGAGTGTCATTTATTAGCAGACTAAGGTCCCATTGTGTGAAGCATCGTAAACATGTATCGTAAAAAGCAATTGCTGCTCTGCCCTGAGGACTTTACTGCCTACAGAGCCAAACAATGGGCTGCGGAAGAGAAACACAGTGTTTAAAAAGAAAAACAGAGATGTAAACTGGGGCAAAGGGAGAAATCTGAGAATCCTGCTCCCATTGCAGGACCTTGGCAACCGCCACATTTCAAAAATTTCTCTAAGCCCTTTATCTGGATTGCTAAATAATTTTTCATTCTTTTTCATTTCCCACATGAATTCCTTTGGAATTATGAACAAATGTCCTGTTACAATGTGGTGAGCTTCTAACGTGTAATGCTTGGAAAGGCTGGTCAGTAAGTTGCTTTCTGGTTGTTGGAAGATGGAAGTCCTTCACTAGACTGGGTCAGATTTTGGTGTCTGAGAAGAACCTGGGAAAATGTCATGGTTTAAGCCCAGCAAGCAACTCAGAACCATGCAGCTGCTTGCTCTCTCTCCCCCTTCCTTCCCCAGCTCCTGGAGGGATGGGGAGAAAAATCGAAAGAATGCACCTCCCACAGGCTGAGATAAGAACAGCCCAGTAACTAAGGTATAACACAAACCACTGCTGCTATCACTAATAACAATAATGATAAGGAAAATAACAAGTGAAGAGAATACAACCACTCACCACCTGCCGAATGATACCCAGCCCAACCTGAGCAGCGATCTAGCCCTTCTGTGTAACACCCTCTCAGTTTATATAGTGGGCATGATGTGCTGTGGTATGGAATACCTCTTTGGTCAGTTTGGGTCAGGTGTCCTGTCTCTG
>WYDI02028719.1:0-26315 GCA_009867235.2 Psittacus erithacus
TTGATGCAGCCCAGGATACGGTTGGCTTTCTGGGCTGCGAGCACACACTGAAGCCGGCTCATGTTCATTTTCTCATCAAGCAACACCCCCAAGTCCTTCTCTGCAGGGCTGCTCTGAATCTCTTCTTTGCCCAACCTGTAGCTGTGCCTGGTACTTCCCTGACCTAGGTGCAGGACCTTGCACTTGACTTGGTTGAACTTCATGAGGTTGGCATTGTCCCACCTTACAAGCGTGTCAAGGTCCCTCTGGATGGCATTCCTTCCCTCCAGTGTATCAACCGAACCACATAACTAGTGTTGTCGGGAGACTTCCTGAGGGTGAACTTAACCCCACTTGTCCATATTGCTGACAAGTATGTTGGACAGGATCGGTCCCAACACCGAGCCCTGAGGGACACCACTCGTTACTGGTCTCCACTTTGACACTGAGCCATTGACTGCAACTTCCAGAGTAGAAGGGAGAGGAAAAAGAGGTGGGAATTTTTCTGCAGTCTTTCTTCCAGGAAGGGAAATGTAAAAAAGTGAATCCTCACAGCAGCAGGTAGAGATTATGTCTTTCTTCTTGTGCCCTGATACAAAAGTTGGATCCATGCCTGGGATGTTCACCAGGGAACTCTTCTTGTAGCCTCCTGGTTTGGGGGGTGGCAGATGGTCTCACAGCCTGTTTTGCCACTCAGGAGTGAAGGTGATGTTTTAGCAAGGCTCTCAATGGCTTAGAGAGAGAAGCAGGGGTAAGACAAGATCTTTCACACCATCTTTATTTCTCTTGATGTGGAGTTCGTATCCTGGTGCATTTCCATGTGTACGTCCCTTGATGTTAGTGGAATTAGTGCTAGAGGAAGAGCAGCAGCATGTCGTGCAGGCATTGTTGCAGGTCATGGAAGAGATCTCCCAGGGGCCTCCTGAATTTGTGAAGGCAGTGAAACAGTAGATCTGAAAAGGAATACTAAATGTGAAATAGGGGAGTGGGATGTTTCAGCTCATTAACGATTGTTAAAAATAACTATTACTCTGTGAGTGCAAACAGTACTGAGTATGCTACACTTAAAATGAGATTGAGCAAGATGCTTCTTAACAACCTACTTATTATACATGGTCATCACACAATCACTGTGGTTTAGACTGTGGCTTTCAAAGTGTGTGAAAAACACTGTGTGTGTCTAAGTTGTGTGTCCTATGTGTGTCCAAGTTGATTTCACAGTCCAGCCCCGTCACCATGTGCAATCATTTATTGGTTATTTTGTGTGCCTTTCTAATGTAAGACTCTGAGCAATGGCAGATATTTCATTGATTGCTCTTTTTGTAAAGTATCAGCATTCAGCCAGCAATCAATTTATTACCAAATGTTGCTTGGAATGAACAGCTTTCTCCCAGACAGTAATCTCACTGGTTGTGAAAAGATATGATCAGGTGACAATGAGACCTTCTCAATAACACTACAGTAAATCATACTCAATAAGAATAAAGAGTCCTGAGAAAAAATAATTCCATTCTCTATTAACAAAGAAGTCCTTGGCAATTGGCAGCCATTGCAACAATGACAACACTGCAGACACTGCTGGAGAAGTGAGGGATTGTTGTCCAACACAGAAAAAGTTAGTAAGAAGCTGGGTTTAACAGAGCTTTCTACATATACTCATTTTTCACTGCTAGCTCTGACAACCTTTTCTGGGGCATGTGTCCATCATTTTAAAGCTGCTTTTTCTTTGTAGCTCTGAAACTGTCAGGTAAAACTTAATCCATGGTATCTGTTAAGGCAGCTATATCTAACTTACCTCCATGATATCTAATATACTTTAACAATTACGCACAGAGGTACATAATTTTATTTTTGTTTTCATTTATATCTTTCAGTTAGCATTGTATTTGTTTATCATACTGTATTGCCATTGTGCCTCTTGGACAAAAAAGTGGACCCATGGCAGGAAGATCTGTGAATGTTCGAGTGTTTTCAAGAGACATAGTTGCATATTCACCTTTCTGCTTCCTGTACAGATGCCTCTCATTCTTGTTGCAGACAGTTGTTTCAGAAAGGTGCTTTGAGAAGTCATGTTAGTGTAGACTGCAGAGATTCCTAACTATGAACTGTCCCATAAAGGGCTTTGAAAATAGCTAAGAATCTTAAAAATCATTACATACAGTGGCTTAAGAAGACACACAATCTCTAGTCTGCAGTGAAAGAACTGTATTTTGCATGACAGAAGCTTTTAAGGTCTCCTTCCCTAACGCAGACAATCCTTACAAGCCACAGACACATGGCCTGACTGCATCCAAGACCAGATGCTTCTTGACTGGATTTGGTCAAATCAGGCTTTGTTCAATTGGCTTCAGTCTTCACACGTTGAATTAAAATAAATTAATTTGTCACAAGTCCTGGTGGACTTTAAGATAACCTCCATCATGCTGGTGTGTTGGCCTCTGCCTGAGTGTGCAGATGACCTAAAATAATTCAAAATATTGAGAATTGCCATATTTTCATCAGTTACGGTAATCATTACCAGTTAAGCATTAATTCTGACATTTTAAGTCTCTCAGTCATTAAATATTACTTCTGGTAAAACCACTGAAGAACAAAGATCAAATTGTGAAAACCTGCACTGCCTACAACATGTGGCCCATATTGTGTCATGGATAGGCATGAACGGCTATTTAGGATATCAGAGAAAGCAGGTATTTTCCTCCACTAGCTCCAAGCTTACAAGTAAACTCAGGAAAGAAAAATGTCTGTAATGTATCAATTCTTTAAATCAACCACCACAGTCGGGACAGGTGCTTTCTCAAAACTCACCTCTATGAAATAAAATGCACAATATTATTTTTAAATGAAGAAAAAATATTTTTGTTTGCATTTCTGCAGACTTAAAATGGCTAAAGAAATCTTTTCCAAGATTTAAAAGAAATTGCTTTTGGCCACAGAGTGTGAATAGAGAGTTTTAATGACCCGAAGGTGGTATTTTCAGCAAGATCTTATCAAACAGGGAGCTGTCATGAAATTGTTTTCCTCATCTTAGCTGTTACCAGTGGATGAGAGGTTTTCCTTTCTTTGAATGATACCTCTCACAACTGCATCTGAGTCCATCATTAATTCCTGGTTGCTAATTAATACAAGTTATTACTTACTGTTATTATTAAATAAGGGCAGGGCTGTCTTCATCTGTCTGGAGGGTCTGCTGTTATATCTGCTCTGTGTATTACCATTACAATGGAACTGAATACACCGCAGCTTCATACAGATGCACTGTGTCAGAAAACATCTGCTAGCTGCTGATTTTATGCATATTACAGAGACTTTATGTGCTGTTAAATGGACCACTTTTTCATTCCAAACTGTAATTTTCCATGTGGCATCATTTGATCTGTCCTCACTCCAACATTTGGTTTGATCAACTCATTTCTTCATACCCAGTATGTGTGTTGTAACTTCCTCTACGGCTCTGTAGATGTGTTTGTCCTGTCTGTGAATGGAAATTACTACAGTGCTCCTGTCATGATAATATGGTGGTAGGGCAAAACATGTCATTTTAATCAATATATTTTATTTCCATTAGCTTCTTTCATCACTGAGCTTTAGTCTAGACAATTTATGTCTGCTAATGCCAACTGCGACCCAGTTACGTAGCAGCATACCACGGTCATATGCACTTTTTTGAAAGTACCAAGGGTGCTTAGCCAGGTTGAGAGCTTAAATGCCGCTGAAAACGAAAAGCACATCCTCCATAAAGAACTTCCCTATGCCTGTACACCAAACTTCAGAATGGAAGAGGCAGAGGGACAGCTCATTTGGGTCACTGCCCTTTGGGGACACGTCCATCTGAGAGTAACAGCTGTCCTGGAAGTTTGAGCTGCAAGGCCACGTCTGCAGAGGTTGCAGGAGGCAGAAGCTGGAAAGGGCTCAAAGGGGGCAATTCCCTCTGGAGATGGGGCATACTTTGCTATAAATTGTTTTGCTTTGGTTTTTTTTTATACCATTTAACTTTATATCACCTACCCTCTGCTGAGAATGATGCATGCTGCAATGCCATCATTCCCCCATTGTTAAACTTGAAATTATGTTGTTGGAATGATGACTTTTTGCCTGCCTGTTCCTAGCAGTTCTTGAAACAGCGTATCTCTTCTGTACCTGTTGAATCACAGCTTGGGGTTAGTATAGCTCTAATTACAACAGAGAAGACAGTACTTCTTTGGTTACCTTTGGTTGTGGTGACATTTCCAGAGGCTACAAAGAGAATGATGTAAAGTTTGAGTAACACCTACTGATCATTTAATATATATGTAAGTAGCAGGAGGAGGGGAGCATTCTGATGGGGAAACTCTTCTGCCAAAATAAACATCAGAGAGTCCTCCTTGGCATGCATAGAACTCTACTGCTACATTAAAAAAAAAAAAAAAAGGCATAGATTTTGCATATTTAGTGATTCTGACAAGTTTGAATAAATATGGTTTATTATTATAAGTAATAAAAATGCATATTTAGATAGCTCTTTCTCTTTGAATCTTCAAAGTACTTTATAAATACCAGTTTGTTAACTAATTCTTGCAACATCCTTGAGAATTATTATTCAAATATTAAAAGTATGGAATGGTGCACCACTTTCCAGTAAGTTTTTAATGATACACTGAGGTCTGATATACCACCTGTATCTCTATATATCTGGAATATTATACAGTGACATAAATGCGTCTAAAATCAGTAATTTCTTATGTGAAAACAGAGTAGATATATCACTTAAGTCTGTATAATTCTCTTCCAATCCATTTTCTAAAAAAAATTATTATCATTTAGGTGTGCTTGAGGTAACAGTCAGGGATCCCATCAGTGATGGTGGTTGGGATACTGGAGTGCAAGGCACTGAGCTCATTCCTGTGTGTGAGTGAAAAAGGCTGGTTCCTATCCCAGATATTTTGCAGTCCAAGTATATGATAAGAGACAACAGATGGATGTAACAAAGAGACAGACATCATGATATTACAGTGAGAGGATTACAATTAATATAAGAAGTAGTGGTCATAGCACGCCAGCTGTTTAACCATTCTCATATAATTTTTTAGTCATCACAACAAAAGAATGATTTGAAGGAGGATGACAAAATAACTAGGCAGACTTTTTTAAGGTCTTCTTGATATGTGGCTGTAGAAGCACAGGGAAAATACCTTCATAAGAAAATAGGATGAAAAGCATTTCACCTTTGGTAAAAATGAGGTTAGAGTTAAGGATTCTAATTTGCCATATGAAATCATGACGGATGAGACAGGGATAAGCCCTGCAGAGAGAAACTGAAGTCAGTTTGGTTCAGAAGAGAAATGCATGTGGTGACAGTGAAGTGAGGTGACAGGATGAAGTGCCAAGACAGAAGATGACAGGTGTGTTTTGATAGAGCTGTTTGGTAGAAGATGTTGCAGTGCTAAGTCTGTAAGAGCATCTGTTTTTCAAACTCTCTGATGAAAGCCCTGTGTCTCTTGGCTATTTTACAAGAGGTTGTGAGGATGGTCTCTTAACACTAACTTCAGAGCTTCACTCTGGCTTCATGTTCAGGTAAAACACTCACTGTGTTTGCCTATGTGCCTTAAGACCCAGTTGAAACACAAAAAAGGAGTGAAGACTTACTTACATACCACATTTGTCTGGGATTGATGTGGTCTCCATTCTTCACTGCTCATGGCAAAGCCCTCTCCACTCACCACTCCTGAGGCTACAGATACTTTGCCATATTGCCATTTCAGCCCTTTCAGACAGCATGTGCATGAGAGTTGTGCATATCCACACTGTGTACCAAGGTGCAATGTAAACATATACGAGCCCATTTTAAATAGAAAGCAGTCTCGTGGTAGCACTGACATCTGTGCAGATTAATCTGTCTTTTGAAAGAGGTGGTAACCCTAGTTTGTGTGTTACTTCCAGTGCAAGTATTTGGGTTTTGATCAAGCAATTCATGTACTTGAAGGGAGTCTTCCCAATGCCTGCAGTGGGTTTTGGATTTTAACAGTAATCTGGATGTCTCACATGCATATACATCTTTAATTAAAATTCTGTAAATTGCTGTTACATGAGGAGGATTCCAAACCTCCTGTGAAGTGTTTCCAGTTAAGCTGGTGGAAAAAAAATGTACTTAATATCTTACCATCACAGTTAACATGGATTACAGTAATTTTCTGTACTGAGTATTCAGAAGACAGGTGAATTATTGGTACACTGAAAACACTACATGGATGTCCTGATTTTTGTATGCTCGCAATTTGCAAACGAAGCTGCTTTACTGTAATTTTGCTGCATGACACACATACACACTCAGAAAGTTATGATCAGCTTTAAAAACAGGATTAGAATGAATATATATATGTGAATAATATAGCAAGTGCTTCTACTGTAATTATATTAACTCATTTTGCTAGGAATATTTTTAATAATATAATATACTGCTACACCTTTTTACCAAGAAGAGATGTATCCCGTGACAGCTGTCCATCACTAGCCACAGAATCGTTTTACACTGACCTGTATGAAAAAGCTGAAGGAGACCTCAATCAAACCCCTTCTGTTGTACAGTAAAAGCAGTCAGTCAAGATTTTAACTCTTTTTTTTTTTTTTTTTAGCAGGAAATACCAGTCTGGTCTCATAAAAAGTGCTCTGACGTGGATTTATGTGGCCTGCTTTCTATTCTTGGCTCTGTCTCTGAGTGACCTTACGAAAATAATTTTTATCTCCTGTTGTTTTCAAATGGGCAGAAGGATGTTTCCTTACAGAATGGGCCAAACATAGGCACATTTTTCCATTATCCCACCACAGAAACCTATCCATGAGGAAGCTGCACACCTGTACACATACAAGTGCCAGTCAAGTGCTTGCCTCAAATAAGCTGCTCTGCCTCTCTCCTTTCTGTTCTCTCTCTCTTGTTCTTTATAGCATGAGGAATTCACAATGGAGTGTCTAAATAATGTTCTTTAAATATACATAGCTTGAAAAGCCTAATTACATATACACATTTCTGCTCTGGTAGGCTGAGGTGATTTCTGAAAGCAAATGCAGCATGGACCAAAGTGAGCTTCCCAAAATATTTATGGGCTTACTGTACTGCTACACCCAATAGATGATAAATATTTGCTAGAAAATTGCCTTCCCCTTTAGCAGTGTAACTGTCAGACAACAGTTCATACACAGCAATACAAAGTCATAACTTGGAAGATGATATTTTATATGATCCTAACAATATGCTCTGAAATCCTACATTTAAAATGGTTTAAAAACACACAATTCCCCAAACCATCAAATAAGCAGTAAAACTAACATGCAGAGTCAGACACAAAACCAGAATGAAAAAGATTTTTTATTATTCTCCTCTGAATTACCATAAATGACATGCTATATTTAATTTTACAGTGCCCCTGGACAAATCATCAAATACTTTAATAGCTACACAAACATTAATATTTAAATGCAAGAGATCCCCTCAGTTACTGAATAATCATAACTCTGGATTGATAGGGTACTAAATGGAAAAATCTTGTTTAGACAGTTGTAAGAGGGGGGAGGGTGTTTAATGAGACAAGTTTGATGGTCTTGTCATCATAAAACTGATAGATATTTGGCACAATTTATATCTTTGCTGAAAAGAAGTTTGAGAAATAGAACAATTGTGGTGAAGATTAATTTTCCCTTCTTCTGCTGGGAAAGCACAGTCCTTTAGGTCATTAGCAGGAATGGGTGACATAGACTGCACTTTACCCATGCAAGCCCTGTGCTGACTCCTGGAAAATGCGCTTGTTAAAAAGCTGAAACTTCTGTACTTGTAGGATGGGCTGCCCAACTATCATCACAACTAGCTAGACTCATTTTATGAAGATGATGAATATAGATGGTAGGAGAGACAGCATACGGAGTTCTGACTGTCAGTGTTGTTAGACCTGCCCACCCGTTCCACCCACTGTCCTTAGTGGAATTTTTTTTAATCCAGATTTTGTATTGTTACCTCAGCCACTCTCCCAATTACATGTTCTGCCTAATAATGCAAGTTCAACTACTAAAACACAGTAAGAATAGTGAACTGCAAGATATTTCTGATCCCTCCAGCACCACAAAAGAACACCCCCTTCCTTCTCCCCCCAAAAAGACCTGAAAGACTTTTAAATCAAACTCAGCCACATAAATGTCTAAACCAAAAGTCTGAAACTTTGCTAGATTTGTAGGTCTCCAAAGCTGGGACTATGTTCATGCATGTGTGCTGCATGTCACTAAGCACACATGACACTAAGTTAATGCTAACATTTATTCAATACTGGACAAAGGCCAGGCTTTTATTCATATCATATAATTTTACTGGGGTGCCATAGCATTTGTAGCTAGATGAAATGCTTATGCACTGGGATGTGGGCTGCATTTGCTTACCAGTTCCTTATATTGTTTGATTTCACACCTCTTTCCAGGAGAGACTGTGTCTGAAACTTACCCTAAAATTTTCTTTTCCATTTTGGGGCACCTGCTCAGACTCTGCATTTACATAACAGCTTCCAGGGAACAGAGAGAGGAGAACTGGCACAGAGACATGAGGCCTCTGAATAATAAAGAACATGGCCTGTGGGCTGGTAGACCCTGGAAGGAATGCCACTGGAGTGCTCCTGCAGATGTGAACAGCTGACAAACTTAACAATGAAGGCTGCATCCAGGCCAGTTATGATGAACTAATTCAATATCCTGCTCCATTTAATAAAGGAAGCATGGACGAATCCAGAGCTGTCTCTAAATCATATACCCAGCGCCCTGCCAAGCTTGTACAGTGGTACAAAAGAGGAGCAGAATAAAAAGACAATAGGGCAAAGCTAAAGGACAAAGACTGATGGAAGTTTCTGTGCTAGGAAAAAATGGGTGTTGTCACCACATCCTGATGAAAAACAAAACCCTGTGGGAGCTCCAAAGCTACAGACCTGGAATCAGAGCAAAGAAGATTAAAACAGTTTAAGAAGTTAGCATAAACTGTGCTGCACAGAGCTAGGCAAATCTTTAAATAAGTAATTAATTATTTGTCTTGGCTTTATATGAGTAATCATAATTTATCATTAAGTTCTTGTAACTTCATTTATTTTTCCTTGTTATGAGATAGCCATAAACCAAGAAGTTCGAACTGAGTTCTTAAGAAAAGGGCTGATTACTGCCTAAGACTGACTTTGGGCTTGGGCTGCCTCCACCTCTGCTGCTGCAGTAGTAATGCGTGCTCCCTTGAGAAGACAGATTTAGCCACTGAATGTAACCTCTTTTTCAGGAGAAGAAAATACAAAGAGACAGCAGTTCCTAGCAATACAATAAAAAACAAAACCAACATAAAACGTTTGTGCCCCACTCATCCCTCTCTCCCTTGTTTCATCTTTTCTTGAAATGGACAACCCATGCCCATCGATGAGATTTTAAGCTGTTCATTATTATCTGTGGCACTTGAGAGAAAATCTGATTTCACTTACATGTGAACAAGAGAAAATAAGTTTTTGCTTTTTTACTTCACTCCAAAAATCTTCCTTAAAAGTGTCTAGAAACTAGAAATGTATTCTTGCAGATGACTCTCATTTGAAGACATTGAAACACTGGTGAGGAATGCAATTCTACAAAACTGCATAACTTCATGTTAAAACTGTGAATGCAACGCATTGGAATGAGTAATTGAACTCCCCAAACTGCTGTGGGATTTCTCCCTTTCCCTGTATGCACATGGGTGTTTGTATTTTTGTACAGACAGCAACAGAAAGCCTCTGTAAAAGGATGTTTTAGTGAAGTCTTTCAATTTATTGCTAACAGTTTTTTTCTAGATGCACACACAGTTTCTCATTGCCAAGCATCCTCTTTCCAAGACATCTTCCAAGGGCCACAATTTGAAGGTTAGAGTGGCTTTTCCATATCACTTAACTGTGCTAATTGCTTCCTATTCCTTAACAGAAACAGACATAAGCAACTATTTTGTGCAACTATATTTTGATCAGCCAAAGTATTTTCTGGCGCTAGACATAATCCCAAGGTATCCTGGAAACATGAATGAATTCCATGTGGACTAGAAATCATAAATGAAATGCTGGGAGAGTCTTCTGTTCACCGGTAATGCAGCTCACAACAGAGGCACTACCTTTTTTGAGCCTTCTGTGAAATAAAAGGTACAGATGGTTGTCTATGCACATAACATCAGTGATGCCCAAAGCAAAGACACTACAAATATTTTACAGAGCTGTTATCACCAAATATGTACTCAGGAGGATACAGAAAGGCAGAAATTCACCTTAGGGTTATAGAAGATGGTCATGGCACTCTATTTACCACTCTGCTGTCTCTTTGTTGCCATAACCTCTCAGAAAGCACAGATTATTTTTCTACAGCAGGTTTCCTTTATGTATTTTTTTCTAGAGCAGGCTGAATTTTACTGAAGGTATCACTTTACACTGACAAAGTTATATTTAACTTTGCTAATGAAATGAATTGCTGGAACCAATTCTTAGATGAACCATCTTACATGAAAGCATCTTGCATGAACTGCATGTGTGGTCAAAGTTTGGAAATAAAGTGACTGTGGAATGCAAAACTAGTTGGCATATGCAGTGACTGAAATCTTATCACTATAATGATGCTGCGCATAAAAATCTGGCCTCATGAATTTAGCATCTTCCAAGTGGGATTCAGGAACACACCATGTATACTAGTTGTGCTTAGCCAGACACCTTCCCAACTGAATCTGTAACTATAGCTTTTTCCAGTGAAAGTCTGTGATATTGCAGAAGATGGTAACCAAAGTTGTTATTTTTGCTTCACAGGAGGAAAAAACTTAAGATAACTGGTTGCTGAAGTATCAAGTCAGTGCATACATTTGTTTCACTGTAAGGCCAGGGCCTGACACCCTGCAGGCTAAACTAACATCTTTATAGATGTGTCTGTAGATGCCTGTATCAGGTTGAAGAGCTCCAACAGTTGCTACTCTTGTGAGAGTCTCTACTTAAACTGCTGCAGCCCTTCTAATTTTATGCTGCTGTTTGTTGCCTGGCATTGTCTTTTAACAACGCTTAAGTATTTTACCAAGACGTGATTTATCTTGAGTTGTTTTCATTCAAGCTTTTTTTTCTGCTTTATCCTCTATTAAGCTACCACAATATGTTTTCATATTAATACAGAATGCAGATTCTTTTACTGTGTAACATTTCAGCATCCTATGTCAGGAAGGTGCATGTAAGTAAATTCCAGAGCTGCACAGCCTTGAATGCTCTCTCCTGGAGTGAAGAAAATATGTTTATTTAGAAACACAGAAATAATCTCTGGGTTTACATGTCAGTTGAACTGGCACTGGCACTGTCAGTTTCATCAGGTAGCTCTCATTCAAATATGACAGGAGTCTGTCATCACCTTGGTCAACAGAAATGCCACCAGGCTCTAAGAGACCTCCAACCCCATGCTCCAGGTAAACCAACAAAATATCCAATAGTTTTGGTTCTTGATGATTTTCTTCTTGCATATCTTGCTGGAATAGACTGAAAATTAATGTGTTTCACTGGTGGATGTGATTACACTGATCCTTCTGAAACACATGTTGACTTTCATCTGTTTTAATAGATGCTGTAAAT
The DNA here is from genome assembly GCA_009867235.2 of Psittacus erithacus. NCBI lineage: Eukaryota > Metazoa > Chordata > Aves > Psittaciformes > Psittacidae > Psittacus > Psittacus erithacus. The sequence goes on from WYDI02028719.1 coordinate 11,580, forward strand.
ATGCAGGCAAAGCAATGGTGTACTATGAATACAGAAAATAATCAAATCATCTGGTTTTGATGAAAGTGTGTACAACTCCTAAGCACACTTAAAACACATGAGCCAAAAGTTGATTAAAAATATAAAGCAGCTTGTACTCAGCAAATTTATGATTTATATCAGATTTAAATGCACCATAATACACTTGGGTCAGGTTGAGAGAGTTGGCTTTGAATGTCTGGAATAATATGTAAGGTGCAGAAAAAATGTGAGTTTGCAGCAGATCTGCTCTGATGGAACAGCGGTAATCATGAGGCCTCTGATCTTTGAGCTCCTAGTGACATGAGAAGGATCCCAGAGGCTTAAAGATCAGCAGACACATGGCCCATTTTCCAAGACAGGTAACATGGATGCCTCTGAAAATCTCATCAAGAATGCTGATAGTTGTTGCAGGGGATGAATCCTCCTTCAGCTGGGTATCTTCTATGGCTGCAGAGAAACTGTGTTCACTGCTATGTTCATTTGTAGGGAGCTGTAGCTCTTCAAGCAAGCCTAGCCTGTAAATGTCCTTGGGATGGGACTTTGTCCCACCCCCCAGACTAAATATAAAGAAGACTTTACTATGGGTCTAAAAGTGCAAGAATCACCAGGCTAACCCAGATCTCTCTGTTCCAATGACCTACCTCAGGTGGCAGCCGTTACCAGATCGCTCAAAGGAAGGTGTCAAAGCTGAAGGAGTTCACTTTCAGAGATGACTGGATTAAAACCACAAGCAAGGTTTAATTTGTTTTGTAAAGCTGTTGTTATCTCTGATAATTCTGGCTAGTTTAGTCTTAGTGCTAAACTTGATAAATTCTTGGCATCAGGGACTTCCAGGAGTGAAAGGCTTCCACTAGATAATTATGGGTTACATGAAACCATTCCCTCATTAGCTTTGAATTTCTCACTTCTGAACTGCATTGCAAGTCATTTTGTTCTTCTGTCACAATATAGGGAGAACAGAAATTCCTGACCTACTTTTTCTATTCTATTCATAATTTTGTATCATATAATCCTCTCCTCTCTTATTTGTCTAATTACTTAATTAAGAACTCCTCCATTTACTCAGTTTCTCATCAGCTACTTTACTTAAAACCACAGCACTTATTTTCCTAGTGACTAAATTGTATGCTACAGGCAGGAATAGGAGAAACTGAGGTGCTCACAGCTATTTGCTGGGGCAGGGAACTGATTCTATGATGTTATGTTTTGTCTTGTGTACTTTTCTACTAATGGTATGTTGAGCAAAAGTGCTTGCTGGTCGCAGGTCTACAAGATGTCTAGGTCCTGTTCTGAGCTTATACCTCCCAAGAAAGCATAATTAGATCCTTACATATGGCAGAACAAGATGAGAATTCTGTGCCTGCTTACATGACTTCATACCGAAACACCAGATGCAACCTAGCCCTGCCAAAATAATGAAAAGACATTGACCATTTAATACAAAATAAGATCTCTCAAAATGCCTTCTTCATGGGGTTTTTTTGTTAAAACAAAGAAAAGAGTACATTGGAATAAAAGTTTTTACTATATGCCAAAATGTCTTTCCTGTCTCCAAAACACTTATCTAATAGGAATGAAGTAATGACACTAAACTTTTATCCCTTCAAGATAAAAATCATAAGTTGCATGGTTAGAACATCATTTTTTTAGATGGTCCATGCAGTGGAGCTTGACTACTCAGAGACTTGCTATATTCTCAATTACATTACATTGAAGCAGAAGCTCTGTGTGCTGAAGATTCAGGGCAGTGTAAGAGGAAACAGAATTAGGCCCTCATGAAATCTTAATGCATTGTGAAGCTTTCCAGCTCACATACATACCCCAGTGAGACTGGGAAAAGCCTAGTTCAAAAAATGTCTAGCAGTGAGAGGACATGGTTCAGTTCTGCTGCAATCTAATGAAAGATGAACCAAACTTCTTAGAGAAGTCTCATAGGATTTTTACCTTAGTTGTTATAGATAGGTATGTAGATGGTATACCTAAGCTGAACAAAAGAGGGAGGAAGAGAAAAGTCTGGAATTAATTAAATGCCTTCTGTCAGAATAGCCTCATAAACCCCTTGTCTGATTAAAACCCCTACAAAAATGCCTGCCTACTAAACAACTAAAAATGAAGTTAAACAAAAGGTCTTCTAAGGATGGCACCTTGCAAGCGAGAGAATTTCCATAAGCTTTTGGCTTAGTTAGCTGACAGCCTTTTCTGAAAGGCAAATGCTTGCAGGCTCAGTTTTAGGACAGGTTGTTAGTTGCCCAAATTGACTGAACACTCCCAGAGGTTGCTTGAGTGTGTGGTTAAGGGCTTGCTGCTCAGACAGGCTATATAGAAATATTCAAAAGACCCTGTATGCTCTGGTTGATCCTTCTGATTTATTTATATGAATAAGCCACCAGGCCCAGACTATGCTCTTCAGACACTACTCATTTGTAGGTCATTCTGCACATTACAACACTTCCCTTACAACCACCAAACAAATTAATATTAGCATAGATACGCAAGACTGTTGCTTTTGTTAAAAGCACTCAGTGTTGACAGGGCTTTGGGATGTAAGCTTAGAAAATTAGGGTCCAGGCCTGAAGGCTTTTTAGGAAGGGACAGTCATGGGCCTGGATGATATTATTGACTGGGAAATACTATACTGACAGCGTGACTACAGTAAAATTGAATCTCATGTTTAAGCTGGTGGACATGATGGGGAGGGATTTCAACATCATTCCTTCATGTAATGACCACATTGTGAAGGGTGGAACACAGATGAGTTGGGCTTGGGCCAGTGGCTGCTCCAGGAACTGCCTACTGATGTGCAGAAAGGATGGGGCATGTTTGACAATCAGTTTTTAGTGCTTTGAAGTTAACCATTACTTGTAGTCACACTGCATGTTTCTGTCAGCAGTGGACAGGTAATGAAATACAAGTGTGTCAAGTTTCTCTGTCTCCCATATGCATTATCTTCCCTTCAGTATGAGTGGGAGTGAACCAAAAGTAGTCATGAGATGAACTAATTTCCTTTACAGGCTTGAATTCAACTTCCTAAATTAATCTAATACGCAAGTTGCTTTGTCTTCACTGCTTTTTAAACTTAATTTAACTAACTCTGGCTAGCTCACAAAGATACCAACACAGCTTCTTATTTATTGACTGTGACATGCATCCCTACTATATTTTTTTTTAACCTCAGTTTGGTGGCTTACCAGCTATGAATAGGGCTCTGGATATTTGATACTGGCTACTATTATTTTTCCAGTGACAAAAAGAGACCAACCACTTCCCATGTACCAATACAAGGTTTTATGCAGGCAAATCCTGAGTTAGCCCACAATTATATTTTTTTTGTTGCCAGTAACAGGTATTGACTACCATCTTCTATGGCCGTTTCCTCCTTTCAAAGAAAGGAGGGCTGTATTCCTACCTGAGACAGCTGGGTGAGTCTGAGTGGAACTGATCACTCCCTCTTTCTGAACCAGATAAAGAAGGTGCTTGATCAGATAGGTTTTGAAGAGCTGTGAGTCACCAAATCCTCAGCAGCTGAATGTTCTGTAGCAGGACCAGGAATCAAGAGTTAAACATGGCAAGTAGGAAGACAGATATCTCAGGATATGAGCAGTCATTTCTTCTCTAAAAGAGGCATGGTATCCAAGGAGGCAAACATAGGAAGAATTTTGTCTTGCCTCCACATGCACTAAGTGAGGCATAGGTATGAAATATCCCTGAGGAGAAGCTAAACAGCATATGAGGGATGAGAAATGAGAAGTGTCATCTCTAGATGAGTGTGCCAGTGGCAAGGAGGTAATCACAGAGAAATGATTAAACTGGAGACTGCTCTTGAAGAAGGACTGACCCATCGCCATGTGTCCAGCTCTCTGTGATGGTGCTTACAGAAATAGCTGGAAGAGGCTGCTTTAAACCAGTCAGTGAATGCTAGGCCATGTGCTTGCTGTTCCACGATAGCCAGACATCCGCTGTCTTCCGCATAGCTCCATGCCACAGGTCACTTCCCAATTGTCAGTGTCCTCCAGCTGTTCTCATTTCACAGACTCCACTATGAGCTAGCTCCAATAAGGCACTAGAACTGCAGATGCCCTTGACATTTGGAGGAGGCATCTGCAGCATTCGATTTTCTTTTGCTTCCTTCTGCTTCCTTGCCCTGTTGTCCCTTCCTTTACTGGATCCTGCCTTTACTTCTTTCTTGGTCCTGTCCTTGTACCAGCTTCTTCGGCCAAAATGCTCTGACTGTCACTGAAAACCCTCTCCTTATATGCTGAACAACTCTGCATGAGCAGACCTCATTATCATGTGGCAAGAGGTCATTTACATATGCAAATCAGGTTAATGAGAGCAGAACTGTAAAAGGCTTCATTCCAGAGGCATTTGCATATCTAGCTTTAGAAATATTTGAGTGGTCTGCCCCTAGCTGTGCAACCAGGACACAGAAGCCCTGGCAGTATGTCTTCAGTTGTGATTATATCCGCAGACAGCTGCCATCCTGGTTTGCAACAGTTACTATCCGAGGTATTGGCTCATTTGAACACAGGGTAGTTGTGTAGTGTGCGCTTCTGCACCAGACTACTAAGAAGCAGTCAATCCTTGGCCCTTATGGGGACAACATGCAGGCTTCTGACAGGTAGATATATGCAATTTAGCATGAAGAATACAATTTCCTATGGTGCTGTCACTAATGCATGCCCAGTGTATGATGAATGAGGAAAACAATGCAGGTACCAGACATGGCTCTCTCGGAAGAATATATTCTGTGTGACACAGCGCCACACCAAATACTAACTGGGCCTTCATCCCCCCAGAGTACAAGGAAGGCTCTCTTTTGGATGTTTGCAAATCACCCATGAGAGAGCCCCAGTTCCCTCCTCAGCCATGGACAGAATAGGCAGCCCCCTGTCCTTCTCTTAAATGGGTTCCAGACAACCCTGTTAGGTACCTTCCAAGTGTCTAATTGTGAAGCAAATTTGCACAGAGTTCAGAAGCACATCTTTGGCTGATTTTTTTTTTTTTCCCCAGCTGTTTTGTTTTCAGGAAGAAATACAAGTGCTTTTTCACTATAAAGCTTTCTCAGGTATTGCTGCCAGAGACTTGTGTGCCTGGTTCCAGAGAGAAAAGGCAATTACCTCATAATTTCTGATAAAAGTTACTGATTCTCTCTTTGCTCCACCCAGTCCCCCTGACTAACCTAAGCATGTTTCTGGCACATCCCAATGGCTAATATCATAAAAGGCACTCCTTCTTGAAGGAGGTAGTTCTTTGCTGTGACACACAGTACTAAAACCTTCTATATGGCTGCCAGGCAAATGCCAGGTGTATGACACAACCTCTACCACCTGTAAACAAAGGGAGGCTCTTACAGCTCCTCCAGAGCTATTGCTGTCCCTGTGCCCTCAGTCAGTAGGCAAAGCTCTGCACATCTTGCAGCCGGACAAACACACAGTAATTCAGTGTGCTTAACACATGGTTTTGGTGATGACCCTGTATGTATTAGGCTGGAATGAGTTGGGATCTTTGCCAGCCCCCAAAGCACAGGCTCTAAAACAAAATACCCCATTATTCATGCTCTCATTTTATCTCTACCTCCATTCATTCTTGGGCATTCCTGTCCTAATCCCAGGTCTGCATGCATATATAGAGAATAATTTACCATAATTCAAGTAACTGTGTCCAACAATTAAACAGTATGTCCAGTCTCATATGCTACTGTCTGTGGATTGTCTCTCATTTGGTCTTGCACTTTTAACTCTAATGCATCAGCATGGGTCAAATGCCACTGCAGTAACTCCTTGGAGTCATTCCTGTATTGCAACATTTTGCCTGGAGCTATTCTCAGCAGCTCTGATATGACAGACAAGATAAACTATCTGTGTCTATAGAAACAAGTATTGCACTTACATTTTTGTCTGTATTTCCTGCGACTGAGCTGGTTCCTCCTTTCAGCTGATGGCTATTGCAGAACTGCTTCTCTCCATATACAAGTATACAGACACTTTGGCATTTGCTACTTCATGACATATCACTGGATGGATACCACCATCTAATAAGCCATATTCTTTTTGCATGGAGTTGGTCTGCAGACTGAAGACGAGATTCTCGCACCTTGGAACAAAGCACAAATTTATCAGTATGCCTGAAAGACTGGACACCCCTCAAGTCCTATGCCATGCACCCTATGCACTCACATACCAGAGGTACAGCAACGCAGCTGAGCAACATATCTTAATGATAGCACAGCTGGATGTGGTCATCACTTCATCACTGACTGCTCACAGCTATGAGAATCCCCTCTTGTCTGAGAACACTCAGGACTGAGCAAGCAGTCAGCATCCCTGCTGTGCCCTCTGACTGTCACCTTTGGAAGTTGATCCCTCAGAAAAGCATTCCATCACTTCAGAGCAGAACTGTCCTACACTGTTCAACAAACTGTGTCACACAGGTTTGCTAACAGAGGAGAAAAGCAAAATAAAAATTGCTAAAATAAATACCTGTGGGGCTAACGAAAGCTGATTTCTTGTTTCCATGTTTGAATTATACTTTTCAACAATGAAAATTCAAATTTAAGTATCTCAAACCTAGTGTCTTTGTTGTTTCTGGAGGAGTGTCTATGTCCCCCTTCCATTACGCTCATATTTAAAGCTCCTCACACAGAATACAATTTACCTCCTTGTGTAGCATGAGATCAGAAGCCAGATTTTCTGTTTAGTAAACGAGAGCTTAGGAGGTGTTCTGTTTTACATAAGCAATAGCCTAAAAGCAGCCAAACCAGAAAGGCAAAGAAAACTTAATCACTTCTAGGAAAAGGGAGCAGCCCTCTCATTATCGTTCAGTTGTTGGAAATATATATATATATGGGCTTTTTTTTAGGTATTAATAATAAACAGTTTTTTCACTTGACTGATTTTCAGGTCGATAATATATCTTCCATATTTTGCTTAAAATCCAGCCCTTCATATTTTAAGAGCACTGAACTGATTTTATTGCCAATTCTGAAAAGTGTTAACAGGAGTAAATCACCCCTCAAATTACTGCTGTTGTTCCCTTGCCCTGAGCCAAATTCACTGCTAAGCACCTCTGACCACACAGCTCATATAAATGTTCATAATAGAGGAAGCATCTCACATCTGCTTAGTCTCACACGATTAGAAAAAAAAACACCTTACAAAAAGCTATGTCACTGTAGTTTTTATGTATATATACACACACATATATGGTTATAGCTTACTTCTTCATGCCATATGCTCAATATTCAGCAGAAAAATTTAACTCAGATATGCAGATGCCCAAAAAGAGTGCATAACATCCAAAAAAAAAAAAAAAAAAAAGAAAAGAAAAGAAGGAAACTAAAGCCATTTGGTGGTGTCAATTTTCATTGTGCACTACATTGTGGGAGAGCTTTTGAACACTGGTACAGAGGAGCTTTATTAGAAACCAATTCTCCTCAGTGACCTCTGGAGGCCTAGTCCTACACAAGAGCAAGCCAGGTGCCAAAATGAAAGGGGAAACTCATTATACAGAGGTGTATTTCTGAGGTAAGAGGCAAACACAGTGAATTGCAGCAAGTAGGATTGCTAGTGATGAGTCTAAAATATTCCTGTGAGAAATGAAAGAAGTTTCTTTTTTTCTTTTCTTTTTTTTTTATCTTCTGTATTAATTTCCCCTCTTTTATTCTACACTTGTAATGTCTCCCTTAGTTTTGTTCTCACCTCTCCTATGATATACTGTTCCTTTCCTTCTGTAATCTTTTGCTCTTCTGATGCCCCCTATTTCTCCTTCCTAATTCTCATCTCATTATGGTCTTTGTCTGTGTCCTGTTTTCCTCTTTCCCTCGGTTTATTTCCCTCCTTTTTTTGCTCCCTCTGACTTAGAGTGGCACAGGTTCATATGAAAGCTTAGCAATATAATGATGAACTTCAGAGAAAAAAATGAAACGGCAAATGATTTTGTATTATATAAGCTGGAATTAGTAAGTGCTGTTACAGAATTCCAGCTGAACAGAAGAGCCATCATTTAGTATCTGGAGAGCTGGGAGTTTCATTTCATTTACAGTGCTGCACTTTGCTCAGTCTTTGCTGATAGACTGGCAAAGCCAAAGCAACTTAGTTGAAAATGAAATTATTTCAGGAACTGTGAAATACTGTATGATATAACAGCCAACATAAAACCATCATTCTCTCTGTTTACATTGGTACTGATTCTTAACAGCATGCTGTTAACTCAGCATAAAGCTCTGCTGCTCTAAAACAATTCAGGTACAAGGACAACTCTTACAGCCAATCATGCTCCATACCTATAAAGAATTATCAATCTAAACTGGCATGTAAGTTAATGCTGACCCCCTTGGCAGCTTAAATTTATATTGTGACCCACAGACTTACTCATCTCCCACCACTGAGAGTCGTAACCCCATGCACATCCTCACTATCACAAGAATCAATAGATGCTCATATTATACACATTATCAAATCCAGCTGCTTGTCAATTAACCCAGTATGACATCTGCAAGGAGGATTTAAATAAGGAGCATCATATTATGCTGCGTGGTTGATAAAGTGAAAAAGCAGGCTCTGACAAAGCTTCTCATTTGGCCTGCTATCACAGCATCCATCTTCTGAGTGGAAGTTATTTATGCTCCCACTGAATTATGGCATGTATTCAAATATTAGCAAAGCTGCAGTGTAACATCTACAGTATGCTATGGCTGGATACAGCTCTTGGGGATATCTTGAAAGCACAATTCCTCCTTTAGGAGCATGTCTGTCTGTCCAGGACTTATGAGTGGACCCTTTTTACCTTAGACAAAAAGGCGCTACTGAAAAAAGTACTGGAGTAGCAGATGTGCTCTTCAGCACATGCATGTACAGTGGAAAGGGCACCTTTCACAGCACTGGCTAAACAGAATTTCTACTGATTGGAAAGAATCCTGACTTTTATAAAATAAAATGAGGTTCAGCTTTTTTTCTCCCTCAGGAAAAACAAATGAGCTGATGAGGATAATGAAATGTAACATGTTGACAAATGAGTTGAATCTGGACACTGTAAGAAAGCTAAGCTCCTTTATAATTTAAAACAACAAAACTGCCCCCAATGTAATGAGATAACGCACATACAATCAGTGTGAGCACACGGAACAACTGTCCTCCCAGTTAATTTGCAACAACAGCACTGGCTTCTTCAGCTGGAAAGACATCTCCTGCATGAACTAACTGGTGATCTACAAATTCTGAGTGAGACAAAAAGAAATCTCTCCAGAAGTTTGTAACAAGTGAGATAAAGTAAGCTTAAAGGGTTCCTGTTATGTTTTCCTCAAAATTTAGGCTCTGTGTCAAATACCTTGTTACCGACTTAACTGTGATATAAGTGTTTCCATTAAGAAATACTCCAGTGGATACAACTTGGTTAAAAGACAGATAAACCTCAGTAGTATCTGTGGAACGAGCCTGTGCCATGGTGCTGGTGCTGCTTGAGACAGGCATGACGCATATTAGAAGAAAGGCTGTCTAATGTCTTTCCATTGCTCAACTCAAAAGAACTCAGAATAGAAATACGGGTCAAGACCTCAAATTTGGGAAATGAGTGTCTATACAGGCATTGCAAAAAACATACTACTGAATCCAGTATTATTTCAGGCTACAGACTGATTGCAGATATCAGTGCCCATATCCGCTGCTATTGCAGGCAGTGGGAGCTCTTCCATTGACTTTAATACTACAGGCTATAAGGTTCTATGAAAAGTTTGGTTTCATTCTCCATCATTGTCTTCCACAAAATAATTTCTGGCTTATGATGTTTTAGTCCACCCTTCTGTATGCATTATTTCAAACTCTTGGCATTTCTTGTATAAATGCATTACTTAATAAGCCCTATTGAAGCATGGAAAGACAACTTTAACATTCTTAAAATTAAGGAGCTCCCTGAATTTGAAATGGCTTAGAACAATAGGACAGCAAACCAAAATATTTGCCTCTGAACTCCCTAGGTCAATAGGTGTCTAAGTGTAAAGCCTCAGAGGAATCATGTATCTTCAGGAAACAGGCAGCATAAAGACAAAGGAGGATCTTTTTCTGTGCTGTTTTAACAATGAGTGAGAACACAGCTGAGACTTCGCTATTAAAAAAAATGGCTGATTTAATAGGACAGGGTCTTTCTGAAACAGAAGCTAAATGAACCCTCTTCACCTCTCCCTTTTGCTCACTTCTTAAAGGAAGTTGAAAGCTCACCTGTCTTTGTACATGGTAAGGATATATTTTACAAAATAGCAACTTGGGCAGTTTGCAACATGCTTATTCCTGGGGCATATGTAAGCTTCCGAGAAACAAGGCTGCCATGGCAAACTGGAAGACTCACAGGGACTGTAGGCTGCATCTTTGGAAAGTGTTGCCATGGTTGCGGTAGAGTGAACCTACCCCTTCCTCTGGTTCTGCCATAAAACTTGGAGCAGTGATGAGGTGGATGTTTCAACCAGCCAAACAAGGGGCTCAAGGGAGTAAGAAACAGGAAAACAACTGTAGAGAGATTCAGGCAGTCAGTGGAAGGGTACCCCAAACTGTGACACTGACAATGCAGCCCCTTGAGAAAGAATGGCCATTCCTCTGAAACCGCATGGCAAGTATCTCCTGAAAGGTAAAGAGCATGTGCCTGAGTGTGTGTGTGCAGGTGAGGATTGTTACCCTCCCTGTGACAAGGTGAGGAGTCAAAACTGTTAAGACATGGATGAATGTTGTCATGGTAAAAAAACAGTAAGGGAAATTTTGCTTGTTAGGTATGGAAAGATGTAACAGGCTACTTGTCAATGATGGAGAACTAAGATAAGACAAAGTAAACCTCTACAAACAATTATCTGTTCCACTTGTAGATTCTGCATGGAAATGCCTGAGAAAAAAAAAAAGAGGGCTGAAAACTGCTGAAGCTCTCTCCCATGGCAAAGTGTGAAAAGCTACATACAGCTAGAGAAAATGGCCTCTGACCTAGTACAACACAGCTTTCTACTGAGATACTAACCTGTAAAAATCATAAATGACTTATTTTTATGGAGAAGTAATCATCCAGACAGAATCATATACTCAGCTACCAGAACTACACTCCCTCAAAGCAGCAAAGAATACACACTTTGATTTTGCAGAGAAAAACTGCATGCCTGTGTGAGCGTGTCACAGTTGTAAGTGTAAGTAGTGTAAGCAGTAAGTAATAATGATTATTTATCTCAACTTAAAATACATTTGAGACCTCCAAGAAGAGAAGTAAGGGCTTGTGTAAGCTGCACAAATCTATTTATCCCTATCTCATATTAAGTATGGCCAGGCTATAAAGAATCAGGGATGCAAGTATCGAGAGAGCTAAAATAAAACAATACCAATGATGGTCATAATAATACATTTATGTTTCTTCTCTTTTTGGTTCCAGAGCTGCTACAGCACATAATGTGAGTTTCTGCTGCAAATAAAGGACCAGATACAGACTTCTTTCCTTTCAGATGAAAGCCAAAATTCTTCCTTGACTTGAGTAACTGGAGCTTTAAAGAATTTCTACCACAGAACATCAGCATCACAAAAAAATCATGAGAGCTGACAGCACTGTATTATGAGAAGTACATTTATGAAATGAGAAAAAATTGCACACCAGTGCAAATCGCAGCTACACCTTATTCAAAACCAGCCACATGCTCAATGTCAAAAATGGGCAGAACTCCAAGTAAGATGTGTACTTGTCAATTAGTGGATGAAATTTAATATGTAAAGGAAGAAACATATTGCACAGAAGCAAAGATGGTTCATGGAAGGGTAACATGGAAGGATATAGGCTCTTCAGGAAGGACAGGCAGGGAAGACAAGGAAGGGGTGTCACCCTCTATGTCAGTGGCCAATTGGGGTGTGCACAACTCTGCCTAGGGATGGATGAGGAAGGAGCCAACCCAGAGCTTATGGGTCAGGACAAGGAATATTACAGTGGAGGTCTCTTACAGGCCACCAAACATGGAAGACTGAGGGATGAGGCCTTCTATAGACAGATAAGTGTGGCCTCATGTTCACAAACCCTGGTCCTCCTGGGGAACTTCAGCCACCCCTGTATGTGTTGGAGGGACAGCACAGCAAGGCACAAGCAATCCAGGAGGTTCCTGGAATGCATTGGTAATAACTTCCTTCTCCAAGTGATAGAGGAACCAATGAGAACAGGGCCCATGCTGGACCCTATCTTTACCAGCAAGGAGGGGCTAGTGGGGAATGTAAAGCTCAAGGGCAGCCTTGGCTGCAGTGACCACAAAATGGTGGAGTTTGAGATCCTTAGGACAGAGAGGAGGGAGTGCAGCAAACTCGCTACCCTGGACTTCAGGAGAGCAGCCTTTGGCCTCTTGAGGGATCCGCTTTGTAGAATACCATGGGATAAAGCCCTGGAGGGAAGAGGGGCTCAAGAAAGCTGGTTAATATTCAGGGATCACTTCCTTCAAGATCAGGAGCAAAGTATCCCAACAAAGAGGAAGTCAGGCAAGAATGCCAGGAGGCCTGTGTGGATGAATGAGGAGCTCCTGGATAAAGCCAAACACAAAAAGGAAGCCTCCAGAGGGTGGAACCAAGGGCAGGTGGCCTAGGAGGAATCCAGAGAAACTGTTCGAGCAGCCAGGGATCAGGGTAGGAATGCTAAAGCCCTGACAATTAAATCTGGACAGGAATATCAAGGACAACCAGAAAAGATTCCACAGGTACACTGGGGACAAAAGCAAGCCTAGGGGAAATGTGGGCTCTCTCTGGAAGGAAACGGGTGACCTGGTTACCTGGGACATGGAAAAGGCTGAGCTACTCAGTGACTTTCTTGCCTCATCCTCATCAGCAAGTGCTCCAACTACAAAGCCTGAATCACAGAAAGCATAGGCAGGACTGGGAGAATGAAGAACCACCTGCAACAAGAGATCAGGTCTGAGACCATCTAAAGAACCCAGAGGTGCACAAATCCATGGGACCTGATGAGATGCATGTGCAGGCCCTGAGGGAACTGGCAGATGAAGTTGCCAAGCCATTATCCATCATACTTGAGATACCCTAGAAGTCTGGTGAAGATCCCACTGACTGGAAAAGGAAACCCCATTTTTAAAAAGGGAAAAAAGGAAGACTTGGCGACCCACAGGCTGCTCAGTCTCACCTCAGTGCTCAGTAAGATCATGGACTAGGTCCTAGTGGAGACTATGCTAAGGCACATGGACATTAAGGATGTGATTGCTGGCAGCCAACATGGCTTCACCAAAGGTAAATTGTGCCTGACAAATTTGGTGGCCTTCTACAACAGGGTTATGGCATTGGTGGATAAAGGGACAGTGACTGATGTAATCTATGTGGATTTATGCAAACTCTTTGACACTGTCCCGCACGGCATCTTTGTCTCTAAACTGGAAATACACAGATTTGAGAGGTAGTGGTGACTACTGATGAACAGCTTTTGGCTGGCTCACCTGAAACCCTGCAAGCAGAATGTATACAGAACTCCTTGGCTCTGTCAAGACAGACAGGCTGGTTTGTGCACAATCCCAAGTCCTCGCAGGCTCGGGCGAGTTTCACAGCATTTAGCAGAACACTTGCATGTATTTTCGGAAAGGAGCTCAAGGCTTAAAACGGCAGGCACTGCCTCACCCCCCCAGTCCCAAGAGAAGGTCTGTGGGATAGTATCTGAAGGGGGCTGTGCAATGGGGGACCATTGTCCTTTGGTACCCAGCAGCCCTCAAGCCAGCAAGGCTCAGCCTGCCCACGGGCAGTCTGTTCAGATTCTTTACACAGCACAAAATAGAGACTCCTCTGTTCACTTTTAAACCTTCCTGGCAATTAGGTTTGAACCTAGAAAGTGTTCCTAATTCGAGGGTGCTGAAGACAGACAGGCAAGGGGAGCGAAGAATTTCTGCCGGTGAGGGAGCCGAGAGCTCCATGAGGAGCTGAGCGGGAGGAGCCTCAGCACTGACTCAGCCGTGACTTTCTTGAAGTGGCAGGCGGGCCGCGGGAGGGTGCGTGCGGCCCTTTAACCGACGGAGCGTGCTTCCCCGCGGACACCTCCGCCTTTCCCTCACGGCAGTGCGGAAGCCGGCGGTGAGCGCCCTCCTCCGCGCTCCAGCGCGGTGCCGCGCACCGTGCGGATCCAGGTCGGGTTTTGCTCGCAGCCGGGCCCCTCGCCGGTGAGGCCGCTCTCCCCCCTGCAGTCCGCAGGGCGATTGCGGTAGGCGGGCCGGCCGGAGGCCACGCGGGCGGGGGCTTAACGGTCACGGCCCGCCCGTCACGGCCCGCCCTTCACGGCAGGCCGCGGCAGCGCAGGCCGCCAGTCCCTGGGGTGGAGGGGCCCTGAGTGGGGCAGGGAGAGCCCCGCGGGAGCCAGGATGCGGGGACTATTTTCTGTGCCCGCGTCCCTGCGGAGGCCGCGATAATGAACAACATTCTTGGGCTGGAGCCTTCTCCCCGCTCCGTGCCCGCGGGCTGTTTCGCCCTCTCCCTCTGCTGCGAGTCGCCTGCAGGGCAGCGGGCAGCTGATGGCCCCTGCGAGGGCGTCCGAAGTTGGAGGGGTCCCGTGTTTCGGCCCATAGGCTGTTGGCGTATACTGTACCCAGAGACGTGCCACGCGAGAGGGAGGGAGGAAGGGAGAGAGAAAGCGGGTGGGTAGAGGGATCTGCCCGCGACTGCTCCACGTGCATCGGTAGTTGTCAGTAAAATCACAGTGACGTCATCTTCTTTTGTTCTCCTTCCCTCCCACCGC
>WYDI02028720.1:0-48185 GCA_009867235.2 Psittacus erithacus
TCCCCATCCCTCCGGGAGCCGAGGGAGGAGGTGGGGGGGCAGTGAGTGGGCTGTGTGGCAGGCCTAAACCACGACATTTGTGTAAAGCAAATGTACCAGACCAGCTGCAAAGCAAGATAAATACATTTATAGCAAAGACTGTTTCAGGGGTTAGTGAAAGACTTTCCCCCACCCTGGCATAAAATGCAGATAAAAAGGAAGATGCTTGAACAGCTGCAAATCTCAAAGCAGCAAGCAAGTTGGAGGTCAATGCTATTAGTATTTACACTAGGAGAAGGCAGCCTCTCTTCAGACATTTGAGAGGATCAGCTCCACCCACGGGATAAATTTTATTTTCATTAAATGAAGTGACAACTTCTGCTCAAAACATGATCATACTTGGCTGAGCCTTCCCCATTAACATGGCTTAGATCCATCTTTAAGGAGATGATATTAAGATGTGTAAATACAACTGGAGTTTTGGCTCTTGACATTTCAGGATCTTATCTTTCACCTAATGTTTGAAAAGATCTTAGAGGAAGAAGGAACAGTGATATTGAGACAAATATTGTTGTCAGTGCCTGGCAGAGACTGTATCAACTGCTTTAACAATAATGGAACCAAACTCACAGTCATAGAACAAAAACACCTGCTGTTGAACAGGCTTGTGCAGGTATTTAGGTACAAAACCCTAATCTTTGAATAATTTTGCAGAGCATTAAAACTAATTTTTCCCTTTTAGCCAGTTATGTTAAAGGCAGAAACTGCTGTCTTTTCCTAAACACCATCTATTCACAGCACAAAGATTACCTGTCATGAACGGCAGATAGTCTGCATCTTAGTATAATTATTAATTAAAGGAGCTGAGATCCGCAACCTAACAGCTAACTCAGAATAGTAAATATTAATACGCATTTAAATTAACAACCTGCTGTAATGATATCTTGTTTTAATCTCTGCAAAGGCGTTAGTATCTTAAGGTGGTTAAACTAATGGCAAATTACAAATAGAAAAGAAGATTGATGACCGCTGTAACTTTTTTCCTTCTTAGGTTTAGATACAACCATATGAACAGCTTATTTGGATTACAGTACTAATACCAAGGGAAGCACAGTGTGTGCTGCTGCTTCCTTCCAATTCAGCTGAAGCCTGTAAATACTCTGGGAAGCATATAGAAGCCTTGCTCAAAAGATCCTCCATCTCAATCTCTTAAACAACTGGAGGAATAATTCAGCATAGGAACCAGGGCTTGAAAGAAGTAAAGATTCTGAGTGATCAAAAAGCTTGCACTGTGTGCTTAGAGCAAGGCAGACCTTATTTACCCTGACATTACATTGGCAAAAGGTTGGACTGTTTGGTTTTAATACGATTACTGCTTTGCCAACAGGCTTTCCTTTTTTCCTGATTTCTAAAAGCCTTCTAAAGATTAAAGAGCATGACCTTCCACTCCTAAGATATGTTGCTCTAGCCTTGAAAGTATTTCAGGTATGTCCAGGCACTTCAGCCCGATGAACTATGTGTATACTAATGGAACTTCAGAAAAAGGAAGGGGAAATCTTGAAAATCCACTTAATGTAATTCAATGTTTGTTTTTTTGGTTTTTTTTTTTTTGTTGTTGATGTTGTGTTTTTTTTTTTTTTTTTACAATAGGCCTTTCCTTGAAAATATTTACATGTACTCCAGTGGATTTGAACTTAGGAACTTAAAATACAGCCTTGAAGTTATAAATATGTTTACTGTTTGGGTGGGGTTTTTTTATTTAAAAAAGCTACTCTCAGGCAGAGTAATTTCAAGTCTGTGCAAATACACAGACACTTCACACTACAGAATATTATGACGATTAATCAACAACCATACCAATAGCTCTTTTGGAAAGAAATCAACTCAGTTTTTCCTTCATTATAACGAAGTAAAAGTCAGATGATATTAACTTTTCTTAATGCACGGGAGACCATATATAAAATACAACAATGCTAAGATTTGCTAAGTTGGGGTTTTTTTTGTGGAACTGGCTTTGATATTAGCACCGCATGTCTCACTGTACTGTTTGACACAATTTTGATGATTCTGTAGTCAAAAGAAGAACAATGAGAAAAGGTATAGATGAAGTTTGAAGATTTTTTTTTCAGCTTAGCAACAAAGGAAACTTTGTTTGCTTGCAATGTAAATCACTTCTGAGTGGGCAATTGTTAAACCCAGAATTCTTGTCCATATTCCAACTAAACTTTATCAATAATATTTTAAGTGCAGGTCTGGTTCTTTCTTTACCTCCACACAGTCAAACTTCTCATTAACTTTAGATGTATACTCGATACGGAAGAGCGTTGACAGATTACCAGCAATATAGTACAAGAGGATCTTCAGTCCCTTGTAACCAAAAGCAACTTCACTGAGGAAGGAGAAAAGAACAATCAGGAACTCTATACAGAGCAAAATATTCACATCACAGAGCTTTCATTTAATATACTTTGAGTTCATCTTGTCTTTCCTAGTGAGATATACTAAGCTTCCAAATAGGAAAAGGGAATCAAACTGGATGTGCACTATCTAAACAGTAATAATGCCTTATACTATTT
Source organism: Psittacus erithacus (assembly GCA_009867235.2). Taxonomy (NCBI): domain Eukaryota; kingdom Metazoa; phylum Chordata; class Aves; order Psittaciformes; family Psittacidae; genus Psittacus; species Psittacus erithacus. The sequence goes on from WYDI02028720.1 coordinate 2,556, forward strand.
CTACTAGTTATTTTGCTCCTCTAGTGGAGAAACAGAACATGTTCCCAAACTCAGTAAGGCGGTATCTGTGCCCTTACTGTGACAGCTCAAGAAAGAATACACAAATAGCCAATACTCCATTTACTTTTTTAGTATCTTAAACTCATTATCATTTATTTATATTAATTGATCAATTTATCAGAACTTTGTTTGCAGTGCCATTTATACTACAGATATATCTATACACAGATAAACAGTCATACCAATGAATGTGTTTTTTGTGGACAGTTTCTATATAGTTATCTAATCTAATTATAACTGAGTAAATGCAAAAGGCTCAGTGCCAGGTCCTGCACTTGCATCACAAATCCATGCAATGCTACAGGCTTGGGGAGGAGTGGTTGCAAAGCTGCCCAGCAGAAAAGGACTTGCGGTTGTTGAACACTGCAGCTGAACATGAGCCAGCTTGTGCCCAGGTGGCCAAGAAGGCCAACAGCATCCTGGCCTGTATCAGAAATAGTGTGGCCAGCAGGACTAGCACAGTGATCATCCCCCTGTACTCAGCACTAGTGAGGCCACAGCTCAAATACTGTGTTGAGTTGTGTGCCCCTCACCACAAGACCAACACTGAGATGCTGGAGTTGGTCCAAAGAGCAACAAAACTGGTGAAGGGTCTAGAGCACAAGTCTTAAAAGGAGTGGCTGAGGGAACTGAGGTTGTTTGGCCTAGAGAAAAGGAGGGCCAGGGGAGACTTTATCACTGTCTACAACTACCTGAAAGGCGGTTGTAGCAAGCTGGGTGCTGGTCTCCTCTCTCAAGTAACAAGTGATAGGGTGAGAGGAAATGGCTTCAAGTTGTGCCAGGGGAGATTTAAATTTCATATTGGGAAATATTTTTTCACAGAATGGGTTGTTGGGCATTGGAACAAGCTGCCCAGAGAAGCAGTTGAGTCACCATCCCTGGAAGTATTCAGAAGACATGTAGACATGGCACTTGGGGACATGGTTTAGTGGTAGACTTGGCAATGCAAGGTGAACAGCTGGACTCTATGACCTTAAAAGTCTTTTTCAACTTGAACAATTCTATAGTTTCTCTATCCCATGCATGTCTAACTATTTATAAGTGTACATGCTGAAGAAAGTAAACCCCCAAATTCAATACAGTTAGGATTCAATGACCTAGAACAGCTAGCAATGTGAGTTTAAGTTCATACTTAATCCTGTGTTTTACTCACCAAAAAACCCATGTAACAGTAAAAAAAAAAAAAAAAAGGGTATACTGTTGCTAGATATTGGGGTTTTTTTTGGTACACAGTACTGTGAAAATTATTAGTAAGAACTGAAAATTCTTCCTTAAACATAGAAACATGTCATGAACACAAAACCACTTAAGTAATTCTGACTACAAAAATCAGTTATTTCATTGCCTGCTAATCTACCTTAAAAATAGCATGCAAAATGACTACAGGCTCAAACATAACGAGATAGGCACCAAAGACACTGTTTAACTATACAGTCATAAAACGGAAGTATTGCCATGTTATTTAAAATAGCTTCATATGGTAGGACTTCTTTTTTCTAAGAATTTGGAAGCAACTTTCCCCTTCCAGATCTATTATTTTGACTCTGGATACTTTAACTTACTCATCTCCAAACACTTGATGGCTATACTCTGGATTAAACGTTGTGTTGTCATCCTCCAACTCCTCAGGAAAGCGAACTAAGGATTAAAAAAAAAAAAAAGGAAAAGAAAGAACAGCATGACCAAGTCATCACCTTCAGTTTGTTTATCTACAGACATCCTGCTAGATGTTCATGCATTCTTCCATTACAGTCAATTTTAATTCCAAACCTATCTATGCTAGGCTGGCATACAAATGAAATAAAAGACACCTTGTGTAATTTGGATGCATGTTAGTTGATCATTAAGCAGACTAAAACTGAGAAATTAACACAGATGTATACATGCGTATATTTCATACATAATCTCCTGAACCTTACTTTCTTTAACTTCAGTTTGAAGGCTGAGGACACTGTCCAGCTGGACATTCCCACAGCAAACTAGATCAATCACACAGTCAACGTTGCCTTCTCATTCTGACATTCTTCTACATGTAGGTGAGAAGATATCACTACAGAGGATTTTCATGGAGTCATGAAGGAAAGAAATGTTTATTTGCATTTATATCCATGTCCAAGTGTTGGAGAATCAGCATGGACACATACAAAACAACTGCACCAATACTATACTGGTACTTGTACCACTATTATCAAAATAATTAGTGACTTATTTTTTCCCAACTCTACTTTTTTTCCAAAGCCTAGTATTAAACAAGGTTGGGGTGTTTTTTTCTGATAATGTAAAAATATTCACTATAACGACATCTACTCCACCTCAGTAACTTACCAAGCAAGCTTTTTATTCATGTTTATGGAGTTACAATAGTTGCTCCACAGCAGTTGCAATAGACTTTCTTCATCATAAAATACATTATTTATGATTACCAGAAGAAATAAAAGATTAAACTAGGCTTTTTCCTAAGAAAAACTTTAGAAGACTGAAAAAATGTGATTCACAAACATCCTCTGTGTATTTGCAGTTAGTTAAAAGCTACCTACAATTGGAAGGGATATAACTCTTAGTCATCAAAATTACAGCTCAGCCACATCCACAAGGCACAAACAACTCAAGACAACAGTTACATATTCTTAATGCTGAATGAGTTAATACTGCATTAACACGAGCATGTGTAATTGTAGGTGTTAACACCGCAATTAAAAGCTTTTTTTTTTCTTTCTCCTTTTAAAGCATGTGGAACATTGAACTACAGCTTCATTGCTGCTTGACTCCAGTAAAATTGAAGAAAAGTTATTTCTGGTAATATTAGAAAGGAGTTATCCAAAGAGAAAAATGCAAATAAGGAATACCCTAGTGACACGACAAAATTTTGGCTCTCTCAAAATTAAGAGAATGGTTGCTCCTGTCTTCAGTTTAATTCAGAGATGAACACATTTGAGACAAAGTTGCAGCAATAAGAATAAAACCCCCCGAACAAAATGCACAATGACCACCATAAAAATCAACCAATCAAAACCACCCACTCCCCCCAAACACCCCCCTCACCCCCTAGGATTCTGAACTTTCATCATGGAAGAAACTAAGACTCTGAAGAGGACAGTTTATGACTGCTCTTATAGGCATGTGGGAAGCATGTTTTTATATATATATATACACACACACACACACCCCCCACCCCCCCTCATTTTTTCAATGGTATCAATTTGCAGCTTCTCATCTTTTATCTTAACAGAACTTTCATATGGAACACGTACACTCTCTGAAAGAAAAAGAAAGCTAAAAATATTAGCAGAATAGGGTAATGAGTACCTTAATTAGAAAATATCTAGCAGTCTCTCTGAAACCTGATATAAATAGCTCCTTGCATTTCTAGACAAAATTCACTCAGATGTCATTATCTTTCTTTCCTTTTGTTATATAAAGGTAGAAGAGAAAAACAAAACATTAGATCTAGTCCTAAAGCCATTACTTGAAATAATGTTTAAGAGGAATACTTCATAATTACAAGTGGTTTAAAAATGTAAGTATTTTGGTTATAATGACATTTTGGCTCACAAGCTAAAGGTGATTGTGTATTAAAATGATACTTAACTATACAGAACAGACTGCTAGTAGTAGTTCTGAAAAGTGCTTAACACATTCATTACTTTAATTTTCTTAACAAATTATGATATTTATATTGCTCAAGGGAACAAATGGCTAAAGGGCTGGAAAGATTAACAATTAGTTAAGGTATGCCTTATTCTTCAAGTTATTACTGGTGCACGCAAGTTCACCAGGAGTTCATTAATTCTGCATGTATTCTGGGTGCCCCAGTAAATACATTAGCTGCAGAGAACCATAAACAGGTCTTGAAAGACTGACTTTTTTTCCAGATTTTAAGCAATTGTCATTAAAAAGGTCTTGCGTAATCCAGATGGGTGAAAGGGGAGGAAAAACCCTAACTCAACGCTTTTGAATCTTTATCCTTGCTTTTGGTTTTATTCCCCAACTCAAAGAAAGAAGAAAAAGAAACATGTTAAAAAAAAATACATAATTAGGTATCTGTAACCCTGAAGAAAAAAGTTGTTGCTATGGTCACCATGAAGAAGATACATACTTAGGACTGTACCATAGCATATGGATTAGAGCATAAAAGGGAAACTAAAAGATAATGAATACTTCAAGAAAATAAGACAAGATATAATTCCAACACACTCTCTTGACATGCAGATAAATTGCTGATGACGTTACTACACAGAGATGTGACTGAATTTCTATAGCTGCACTACAACTATAGTATAGCTGTACTATAACTGTAGTAGGCTCAACAAAACTACACTATGTATTCCTATTCTCGTATTTGTATGTTTACATTAGTGATTATTAAAACCTGGGTGGATTTAAGTGTAACAGAGTTTCTTAAGAAGGTACTAAAATATTCCAGCATCAAATGCACAATATTTAAAAAGTGACATTACCTAGTTTCAGCTGAATTGCTTCATTTGTGTTACACTTGTACTCAGCCAGCTTCTTCTCCATAGCAGTAAGTCCTGAAAAAAAACCAAACCCGAAGCATGTGATGTAAAGAGTTAAGAGGTGTACAAACTACACATCACTATTACTGAAGACCATATTCAGAAAAATGTTCTCAAAACCAGAAAAAAAACCACATCAAAAATAATAAGTAGGTTTAAAAAGGCTATAATATGCTACGATGTGTAAAGGGAATATAGAGATTTACGTCACTTTTTCTGGACCTAGAAACCAAACCACAAGTATCTCTCTTTTTTGTTTGTGAAAATGAAGGTGTCCTGGGTTCAGCTGTAACAGTTATTTTTCTCCTCCTAGTAGCTGATGTAATGCTGTGTTTTGGCTTTAGTCTGCGAACAATGCTGATAACACACCAATGATTTTAGTTCTTGCTAAGTAATGCGTACCCTGATCAAGGACTTTCCAGTCTCTCATGCTCTGCCAGTAAGGATGGGCACAAGAAACTGGGAAGAAGCAGAGACAGGATACCTGATCTAAACTAGCCAAAGGGGTATTCCATATCACAGCACATCATGCCCAGCATGTAAACTGGGGGGTCACCTGGAAGGCCCAGATCACTGCTCAGGTCAGGCTGGATATCAGTCAGCAGGTAGTGAGCAATTGTATTTTCCCCCCTTGTTATTTCCCTTATCATTATTATTATTAGTGGCAGTAGTGGTAGGTTTATATTATACTTTAGCTATTAGACTCTTCTTATCTCAACCTGAGGGGTTTACATTCTTTCCATCCTCTTCCCCATCCTACCCAGAGGAGGAGGGGGAAAAAGGGAGGAGTGAGCAAGCAGCTGCATGGTGCCAAGTTACAGGCTGGGCTTAGACCATGACACAGGGGCTTAACATTAAAAATATGTAAATATTCTAAGTTATTACCACCAAAACGTATCCAAAAGCTGTAAGCAAAAATTAACAATTCAGTCTAACAGATATTTCTTTTAAAGAACATGTTAAGTAATAAGTTTTCAGGGTTTTTCAAGTCTCTTTTCATAAACAGGCGCTCATGAACTACAATGGCATGTATACCACCAGCAATTACCTAGTTAACACTTCTCTTCCAGAGCAGATGTGGAAGGAAATAACAAATAAATTGCACCTAGCCTGTTTTTCAAAGCATTATCCAACACAGAAAACATGTTTGATTTATCGTGGTATTTTTCAAGTGCTTTACAAAGCTCCCTTTCATTACAGAATTCCCATCAAAAAGCTCTTTCTCTAACTTCAGGTAGTAAACTTTAAGCAAAAACAACTCTGCATTTTTTATTCCCTCCCCACCCCTACTAAACCAGTGGACATGGAGGCATACTCTGGTTTATCACTAAGTGTGGAGACCGTGAGCCCAAGACTGCCTTCTCAGCAGCGGCATGTTCATGACAACAAAAGGGCGGAAAGTCAGCTGCATTCCCCGCCAGACCCCAGATTCCCCAGTCACCCACCCTCCTCCCATGCTCCGGCCACGACAGCCCCGAGCTCGCGCTCCGCGTTCTTGCCCCATGTCCCGGCCGCAGCGCTTCCACGCGTGGACGGCACCGAGGCCCTATCAGCGCCCGCATGAGCCAGACAGAGAACAGCAGCCGGCCGCCTACTGTCCCATTCCCCCTCAGGAGAGGCGCCCGCAAACCCCAGACGCACTGCTTCAAGCAGCCAAGCCACAACGCCCCCCGCGATCAGAGCGCCGGTGCGGTATATGCCAGCTGTTGGAGCCCCATTAGGCAACCCCAGCATAGGGGAAGGCCAGACACCAGGACCTACCCGCCATTTCCCGCCGGCGGAGCCACCCGGGCAGAACGAATCAACCCGCGCGCCCACTCACCGGAAATGAGCACACACAAATACACTTCCGCTTCCGCCCGCCGAAACGCGGGGGAACGCCAATAGCTGCACTATACGAGACACACAACCCGCGCGCATGCCCAGCCAGCACCTGGCGGGAGGCTGTGAGAACGATGTCACTCAGTTTCTCGTTTGCATAGCCCCGCCTCCCAGAGCGCGCCGTCGGGAGCGTTGCGCCGGCTCGGTCTCGCCGGCGCGCATGCGCAGTGTTCCGCGTTTATGCGTTCTTTTACTCTCGAGCGTCTGGTGGTGTGCTGCCGTTACGCTTCGTCGGACGGAAAAGATCATGGAATCAGCTGAGTTGGAAACAACCTTTAAGATCGTCGAGTCCAACTGTTCCCACAGGGCTGCCAAGTCCACCACAAAACCACGTCCCCAAACGCGACATATATACATATTTTAAATACCTCCCGGGCTGGTGATTCAGGCATTTTAGGCAGCCTGTTCTAATGCTAACGGCCTTTTTTGTGACGAAAGTTTTCCTAATATCCAATATAAACCTCTCCTGGTGCAGCTTGAGGCCATTATCTCTTGTCCTATAGCTTGTTATTTGGGAAGAGTCTGATGCCAACCTCACTGCAACCTCCTTTCAGATAAACCAACGAGGTCTCCCCTGAGTCTCCTTTTCTCCAGAGTAAACAACCCCAGTTCCCTCAGCCGTTCCTCATCAGGCTTGTGCTACAGGCCCTTCAGCAGCTGTGTTGCTCTTCTCTGGACCCACTTCGCACCTCAGTGTGAAATACGAACTCAACGCTAATTGAGACAACAGGGTTTTATTGAGGGATGAAGTCAATAAAGCAAAAGCAACAGCACTGGGCGTGTAGCCGTAGCCAAAGGCGCACTGATTGGCGTTTGTTATAGGTTAATATACTTTCACTATTGCATAGCCATAGACATACTCATAATTCCTGCATATAGGCGGGGAATATTATAACTAGCTTCAGGAACTTATTATCATAAGTCTCCTCCCTCTTGGTGTCTGCGCACTGCTTTCCAGTGATTGTGGGCTGGGGTCTTGAGGATGAAGTAAGCAGTCTTCCTCATGTGGGCAAGGGTCTTCAAGATGAAGTAAGCAGTCTTCCTCATGGTGTACTTTTCACCTTCGGCACAGCTGAATGCCCCAGTAATCACAAAACCAGCTGAAACCAGCTGTATCTGTAAGTTTCTGATAGCTGGTGAAGATTTAGAACAGTGTGACCTTCGTACAAAATTTATTGCAAGCAGAACAGGATGGGCAGACAAGGAGTATCCGAAGCTAGCAGGTGTTCGGGAGGCACTGTCTCTAAACTAACTGATAAGGATGGTGTGAAATAATTCACTCATGTTTAGTGGGGCCACAAAATCCTGTTATCTCACCACAGACTTAAGACAAACATTGTTCTTTATCTTCGACCTAAGTTAAGCTACAAGTACCTAACCCTATGTTTTCCAGGCACTAGCTTTCCTCATATCAAGCCCCCTCCCCCCCTTTTTCTTTTACCTTTACAAATTCTTTTGCTATGTGACTCCATCTTGCTCAAGAGTTCTGGCCATTTTCAATTTGTTGTCTAATCTTGTGTCCTTAGCGAGCTTTGTTTCTGTTATTACGAACGCATACAGTTATGTCCACATGGCGACACCTATGATTTGCGAAAACCTATACATTTATGTGTTTGTCACATCATTGTCTACCTTGTAGTGATGGGGCCAGAACTAAACACATTCGAGGTACAGCCTCACTAGTGCCAACTACAGAAGGAAGATGGAGCTTTACCATCAATAAAAAGAAAAGCCAAGTGCTGAACCACTTGTCACAGCTGCTGCTACAAGGACCATGGAGATTTCTGCTATTTTATTTTAAGGTCTGTTTTCTGGTGCACACTGTTACTCTGCAGCTAGTATACACATGGACTTGCTGAACAAGCTGGTTTGGTGGTCAAATACCAAATAAGCAGATTGATAGCAAAACTCTCTGCTGTCAGCTGGCACATTGGCGCATATGTAGTATGTGAACACTAAGTTATCTTCAGGAAGTTTTTGTTGACCCGTAGGAAAACAAAATAATAAAAAATTCTGCTTTCTACAGAAAATTAGTTGTTTTAAACTTAGAAATGTGAGTCATTGTTCTGTGCCTATCATTATAAAGTCCCAACTACATATAGTAGTTATGAGGTGTAACAGAAGCTGTCCTATTTATGTTTTCCAGCAGCATGTAATGAAAGATCTTGTTGGGGCATAAAAATAGTAACTCAAGACAAAATATGCATTATTATTTAAGCCAGGTTTTATAAGAATTTATTGTGATTGAACTGTCCAAACGAAGTATGAATTTCTTTTTCTTGAGACTATGGCCTGCATGCTTTTTGTTTTAAGGTATAAAACAAATCGGTGTGTTCTACTGTTGAAGTATTACAAGCAGCTTCTGTCAGAAGTTACTGAATTACACACAGAATTGATTACTTTGTGCCTCTGTTTGTATGAAATACAGGGATACTGCCATTACAGCCATACTGCTAGAATACCAGTGTACAAACAGTTTCAGCACTTGGTATCACCAGATGTAGCTTTGCAGACCCTCAGGGGAACGGCTGCATCTGTTAAACCAGAAATGAGGTTCATCAGCATTTTAAAAAGCTCATTTTTATGCTATGGAGGCGCTGCCAGCAGCCTCCCGGGCAAGGACCTGCAGCTGTGCTCCTGGTGCCTTTGGTGGGGCGGGTGACACGCCGTCCAGCGTCGCCCGCTGTGAGTCCGTGTGGCGGTTAACGCGGGGGGCTAGCGGGTACCGACAACATTCCTGCTTGGCCGAGTGTAGACAGCGCAGGAGGCAGAGCCACGCCTGGTACCGGTGGGCTCCACTTTACTTCAGTCCCCTCGCGCTCGGAGCCCTGTGGCGGCCGCTGAGGGGAGCCAGCTGGGGGGACCGGGCTGCGCCGGGCGGGGTAGGGCAGGGTGCTCGTTACCACAGTGCTACGCTAAGGCGGCGGCTGTTGCGGCGGCGCGGCGGGTGGCTCGTGGCTCCTCCTCCTCCTTCTCGCTGGGAGCAGCATGGCGGTCAAGGTGACTCTCTCCCTCCGTCGCTTGTTCACAGGAGGAGACGGGTGAACCCTCTGCCTGCCTGCGCGGGGCGGCTGGAGGGAAGGCCGGCGGCAGGAAGGGGCAGCTGCTACTGCGGGAGTCCCGTGGGGGTCAGGGGAAGCTGCCGGCGGGGGCGATGATCGCGGGGCGGCCGCGGGGAAGGGGCAGCGCAGCCCGCCCTGCCTCCGCCTCCTGAGGTGAAGCGGCAGGGGCGCGGGACGACGGTGCTGTGGGAGCGGGCTGCGGGTCATTATGCGGGGTGCGCGGGCAGTAACGACTAGCCCCCCGGTGGTAACGGCTGGCGTCGTGCGAGACCGGGGCGCGTTCCGCTTCCAGTCAGCTCGTGGTCTGACAGCTGTCAGCGGCACCGAAGCCCCGCAGTGAGCGTCGAGAGGTCATGTTTGCGGTTCGCCCTCTCGGCTAGATAAGAGGGCTGTATTACTGCCCTTATCAGTGCACACGGCGGCTTTTATCTGTGCTCGGTCAGTAGCCTGGCTAGCGGAGCATTTACTTCCTTGTTCCCACAGGTGCAATCAACCAAAAGAGCCGATCCTGCTGAACTACGAAGTATTTTTTTGCAGGTAAAAAGAGCTGTCTGATGTTGTTTGTTTGACAGACATTTAGTTTTCGCCCTTTCAGCAGTTTCCCACGGCATCATACACGTCATGCTTGTGGGATGCTTGAAAGTTCACTTTGCAGGCTCAGTGTGTTGAAAGGGCCATCAGGTGTTGAGGGGAAACTGCTCCTGACACAAATCATGATTAACCATTACCGAATACTAATCGTAAATAATTTTCTGAAATATTTTCTAATTTCTTGTAAAGCAACAAATTATAACCATAACTAAGGACTCTTTTCTTTCTTTTTTTTTTTTTTTTTGACAAATACACTTTTGAAGGGTTCTAAAACATCTTTCTTCCATGGCTGTATGTTTTGGATTTGGGTTTATATGTGTTCTTACAAATGGATGGACAACCTGTAACAGTTTTAGAGCTTCAAATTAATTTATGTGTTTCATCCTCTTATCACTTGCGGGGCCTTAGAATTAACATACAGAAATAGCAACATGAAGCTTTTTCCCTTCTCCTTAGTAACAGTGAAGCACAGTCTGAAAGGAAAATCCAGTCAATCATAAACTTTCATAATAAGGTTTGAATCAGACAGATGGAATAAGAACAACTATGTTTTAGATCCAAGAGCCAAGTCAGTAATATTTCCAAAATTACTAAAATACCTTTTTCCCCCCCACGCACCTTATGTTAGGTATTACACAGTATGTTCAAGAATCTTTCCTCAATGAAAAAAGAAAGACTATAAAATGAAGTATTAATATTATAAATAATAAAATATTATTTATTTTTTGACATGTATCTTTTGGTCCTACCATACTATTCAACAGTTTACACTAGACAGAGACACCTTTTTGCCTGAGAGAGAGAAGTTATATCACAACCATAATTTTGGTGAATTTTTGCTTTTGCATAATGGATTACACTGGTAACATCTCTGGAGTGCTAGAACTTGGAATGTTGGAATCAAACAGTGAAAGCCCAGCATTTAGCTTCTAGTAAAAAACCCTTAAACTACAGGTACATTTATTGTTGCCATGACATTTAGCTTTTGTAGGTAAGGAATGCAGCAGAGTATGTTCAGAAAATAAGCAACATGCAAATATGTTTTTAAAAATATGCATTTTAAAATGTATAGTTCTAGAACATCACAACCCTTTCCCAGCTTTAAGATACTTTTGCATGATGACAAAAAGTGAAACATGGAGCCAGAATACTCTGTTCTTGAAAATGCAGGCTTTTTATGATTCTTGACTTCCAGGCAATAGAAGTGCTTGCTTCTGGAAATAAGTAATTGTTTGAAGTCCTTGATTTTGGGCATGTGAGAAAAAGTGGAGAGGAGGAACGCTGGATCTTGAAATTGTCTTTGTGACAATACATGTTTCTGTTTGTGACATGTTTGTGACAATACATGCTAAAAAGCGGGCAGTCTGTTTTTAAAACAGCTTTTTGGTCTTCTTCATGTCTGTCTGGTAATCTTCAAAGAAGCATGCAAATTAAGTTGTGAATTGTTTTGTGCTCTGAGGAATGAAAAATAGGGAAGCTCTACTGTTTCCTCTTGAGTGTCTGAGATTTGCAGAAGACAAAGAGAATCAGCATAGATACCTCTGTAATAGAAGGAGAGTTTACATTTCTTTTGGGTTATATTTGATTATAATTGAGTTTGAAATTCTGTCTTTTGATAGCAAGGAAACTTAGTTGCAAACTTTAAAAAATACTAGGAGAGCCCACTCTTTCCAAGACTTAAATAGTAGCAGGTCTTGTTAAGAAGTCGTACTAGTGTTGCGCACATCAGGGGTCAGATATGTTGTACTCTTTGCTTAGTGTGCTGGTCTGTTCTGTGAGCTTCAGTTAAAGGTCATGAATTCCTTCCTAAATTTGGCTTCCCTTGGAAATGGGCAAAGGGAAGATGTGAACTCTGGGCCTCTTCGTCCTCTGCTTTATTCTTAGAGAGTGTATGTGTCTCCTGTCTGTCCAGTTTAAGTTGTATTTCGCTGGATGCTTGATATATACCTCTCTCTTAGAATTTCTGAAGCTTGCTATATATTTCATTTTATTATTTTAAATTGTTAAAATATTAACTTTGAATTGTATTAAAAGAAATGTGCAATTATTTCTATGTAATCCCGTAACTATGAAATGCAGGCATTGAAATTTCGTGCTTGTGCACCATCAAATTACCTCTCAGGTGTTTCCTAACCACCAACTTCAGTAATAACCATAAAAGAACAAAATAGAAATTCACTGGAGGATAAAAGAGTTATGTAGAACAACAGTTATCAGATCTCTTCATTCTTTTTTCTTAGGTAAGACACAGTCAGCCCTTGGGGCATTTAGTTGAATTATTGGCTGACTGCCGAGTGCAAGTGGAACCTGTTGTTCCAGCAAGGTGGAGAAAGAAACAAAAACAAATTTCCAATTTTAATACAGGAAACTTCCCCCCCCTCCTCTCTCATAGCTTAATTAAAAACCAAAACAAAACGTATTAAGATGGCCCATAGGTCTTTTAGGAACTTTTTTCTCCCCCGCCCAGATAAAATCAATCGGATAGAAACCCCTGTTACATTGAAAACTACACAATTTTTCAAAGAAAACATCGTTTCTGAAAGTGTGGCAATACCTAGCACTGTATTACACAGCTAGAATAAGGGGTTTATGTGTTCATGTTATGTAATGATGTTTAAAAAAAGGGTGCAAATTCATCAAGTGCTTAAATGTGTAGTAAGAATTTTGTGTTACAAGGTAATAAAGGTCAAGACTGAGGAAAATACACATTTAATTCATGTGTTCTGTTTTATATGCAAATCGATATATAATTTTCAGTTGCCTACTTTGTGCTAAAAGATTCTTGACTTAAGTTGTGTGGTGAAAGGTAACTTGAGGACAAATGTAAATACATACCAAGCTACTTTGTCAGGTCTTAATTTATTGGCTTGCTGCCAAGCTCTTTCAAAATACCGTGACCTTCACATATTGACCTCAGTATATCTGTCAGTTAATTATTTTGTCTCAAGAATTTTCGAACAAAACTTCTTCCATGCAGTTTTTATTGTTTAAAAAAAAAAAAAAATCACTTTTTGTAGTAAACTCGGACAAATTGATGTCTGAAGAAAAGAAGACGTTTAGATTTTGACTTTGATATGCACTCTACTTGAAGATATGTTCCATTGTATCTTGCAGTGGAATTGTGCTTCATAATGTATTTTTTTAGTCACTTGCATATACAATTGAGAATCTTTCTAAGTTGATTCAGTGAAGCCACAGTTTCATTATATTGTCATTTCAGCAGCACTGTGGAGTTAAAGGATCCTGTCCACTGCTTTCTGTTCCTATTTTTGTGGAAATACTCTTTTTTTATTTTCAGTTAGTTCAGTAATCTTATTTACAGTGCAGTCTTGCAAATAGCTGTCATCATAGATAGAGGGTGAAAGAGGTAAAGGTGATGAGGTGATGTGAGGGGCTGCTATTGTGGAAGAGTCATGGGGGATGCATAAGCAGGCATTGATGCAAGCTCCTTTACGCTGAAAACTGCCCTGTGTGTATAGGTCTTCTGTCAAAACCCTGTCAGAGTAAGGGCCTATTCTGTTACTCTTTCACATAAGGCTGTGTCAACTGAATCGAGATACTGTGGTATATTGTGGAAAAGGTACAAATTAAGTTTGAATTCACTGGGATAAATGTTGCACTTTAAGTCTTGGGGGGCATTGCCATTTCTTTTTCTGCAGAGAATGCTTATATAGTCATCTTTTAATGACTAGAACCTGGAAAGGTAAATTGCATTTTTACAAATAAATTAAGAATCACTACTTTTATTGCAAATCAAAATTCTAATGAAACACCCGAGTAGTTTTATGACTTCAGTTTCTCAGAATGAAAGTCTTTCTATGTGTGTGTTTGAAAGTCTGCATCTAAATCGTGTACAAGTAGACTGTACAGTAGAAAGTGAACAGAAGAGATAGATTTTAAGCTATTAACTAAGCTTGTTTACAGGTTTTGTGAGCAAAAATGCTGAGAAACAAACTCGATCATTAAACTGAATTGGGTCATGGTAGTTTAGGGAACTAGGAATCTCTTGTGAGCTACTGTCCTGTGTTTTAGGATGCAAACAGTTTAACTTTGCAATCTGAAAACACAGGCTTTATTTCCAAGATTATTGTCAGACAAACTGTGAGAAATTTTCCCTGCTACTGTGCTGCTGTAAACAAGATCTGAGGGGCTTGAAGTTCCATAATATATTTCCCTTTTATTTATCGCTTGTGAGGCTTTATACTCCTGCCTCTTCGTGTTCTTAGTTCAAGATTGGTATTGCCCAGTGTAACTGGACAGCTGAGAGCATAGAATTTACTTTATGGTAAAAAGTTCACTTTAAATTAAACGTTGACCTATAAAAACAGTGATTAATGGCTTGAAACAGGAAAGTGATCAGTAAGAGTACTGATACAGACATAAGACAGTGGTCTTGATGTACAAGTAATAAGGATGTACTTGGTTATTTTATTTTTAGTTAATTTGATTAATATTCAAATTCTAGAATTTAAAATTTGCCTATGATTTTTATTTGAAATTCATTGTTAATAGAATTAAAATTCAAAATCAAATTAAAACTTTTGACTGAAGTCTTTTTTGTCGCTGTGTGTGTGAATGTTTATGTTAAAAAATGTCAAAACTATTAGTTTCAGGATAAAAAATAATCTGGAAATGTATTTCTCACAGAAAGCAAAAACCAAATAATATGTATTTTCCAAACTAATTATAATAAAGACCAGGAACAATTATTCAGAAGATACCTGCCACTAGAAATTGTGAGAAAATGTTTGTGCTGTCTTCTGACAGTGTCCCTGCAAATGGAAAGCTGCAATATTTATATATTTATGCAATAGTTTCTGAAAACATGCAATTGTCTTTTTTATTAGAAGATACTGGTCATTATGTGAGCACATCTATTCTATGAGGATAATCTGATTGCTGGTGGTATGCAACTAATATAGTAATTATATTAATATTTATGCAACTAATACTATTAGTTATTACTATTAGTTGCATTGCTATTATGCAACTAATATAGTAATGTAGCCCTTTAATTTCAGACCAGTTACGTGCAGACAATTGTGCATAAATTTTAGGGGATATTCAATAAAGATACTAGTTTGGTAATCACTGCTAATTAGCATCTAAATAGATTAATTTTTGTTTGTGTGTTTTTATTTTTTATTTTTACCCTAGTATGCCAGTGTTGAGCAAGATGGTGAGCATTACATGACCCCAGAAGATTTTGTGCAAAAATACCTGGGACTTCATACAGATCCTCGTTACAACCCTAAAACAGTGCAGCTGTTGGCTGGAGTGGCAGATCAAACTAAGGATGGGTGAGAATTTTGCTTTCCATTTTAAGCTTGTGGTGCACTGGTAAATGTGAAAGTGAAAGAGTTTGATAATTTCATCTTCTAAAATAGATTATAGATTTTATTAAACTTTAAGGTAACTTAGTTGTGGTTTTTTTCAAGTACAGTAGACTATAAATTTGTGGAAATTGGGGAAAAATACAGTGTTTAATGTGTATTTTTTAAATTAGAATTTGTTTTAATGGAGTTTTAACAATCACTACAAATGCAGAGAAAGTTGAACTCCAAATAAGTCTAATGTAGTATGATTGCCTTGAAAAAGTTCTTTTCTGTATACTCATGTCCATGATTAGATACTATGTAGAGTCTTTAGTAGCTGTAATTAAGCATGGAAATATGGAAAAGCTTTCTTATTTCTGAAGTGTGCCATTCAAAGCAAACCACTGACATCTGTATTTTTAAAGTGCTGGATATTAGGAAAGAGAGACACTAATGACTTTATGAAGGAAGAAGGCATTTGTCTAATCAAAAGTTCACACCATATAAAGTTTTCCCAACTCTGTGTGCAGATGATATTACTTGTTAGTCGACAGTTCTCTGAAACTACTTTACAGAATGTCTGCTCCTCTGAGGTAGTACCCTCTTAATTCGTTTGTCTTCCAAAGAACCTTTTCTCTTGCTCTATGTAGGCTTCTACTTTTGGCCTCAGACTGTAGTAGGAACGTGGACATTGTTAAGGTGAGGTTAGGATGGATGCGAGAACAGGACAAGAATAGAGAAGGGAGTGATTATTTTGTAGGGAGGAGAGAGAAAGCTGATGTTAAAATAGTATACCTTTGTAAATACATAGGTGTGACTTGTTTTAAATTGAAAGCCCCTCAACAACCATGGATTTGTGAGCCTAAATCTGATCTTTGACATCACTTAAATGTTTTTGTTTTCCTGTATTCTGCTTTAGAATATTCAAGTAGTTGGCATAGTATCCTGAGAAGCTTGGGCTTTACAAATTAAATTGTATATGATGCATACATTTTACACTTAATGACAAATGTAGGATCTCCTGTTTGATGTGATGTTACATGATTTTTAATTTTTTTTTTAATCAAACTGCAGCATTTTCGTAATACATTTCATATGTATGACCTTGTCTCTGTTAGCAATACATGGCTGCAGTTTGTTGTATTGTTATGGATTGAAAAGGCTATTTTGTATGTATCTGTTGAAATAATAGTCTAATTGATTACTAGTAAACCAACATGTTGAGTATCTTGCTTCTCTGAAATATGTTGGTTATCTTTTATGGTGTGCATTTCTTTAGAAAATGTCTTTTACAGTAAGAAATCAATTATTTGTTTTATTGCAGCAGAACTTTACATTGAGGCATCACTTTTTCATTGCTTTTCCTGTGAATATAAGTTTGTTTGTTTGTTTTTGTTGTTTTCTTATATTTAAATATGGTTAATATTTGAAGTGAGATAATCAAACATGGGTAAGTGTGCTTTATTAATTCTGAATTGGAACAGTGGGAATGGGAATTATTACTATATGGTCTGCAGTGCAAAATTTTTGTCTGTTTGAATACTTGTCTGAAACTTATTTTCCTAAATGTTTTAATCTGTATTTATCTCTAACCTGTGTTTTATGTGAAGAATTTGTTATGCCCCCATAATCATCATTGATTTATTTATTTACTTTTACATTTGGATTCTTCCTTTTGTAGTGAGTTGTGATATACCAAAATCCAGACTTGAATTATGTCATCCGCACAGAGTTTAGTCTGTAGCATGAATAATTATTGTAATCTTCAACTGAATTCCGTAATGCATTACATCTTTCCAAGGAGTTAAAGATACTTTATGAAGTCCAAGGAGGTACTAGTACTCCTATTCCATACATACATTTATAAATTAAATGATAGCCCAACATCACACAGTAAGTGATTGAGAAGCCATGGGTTCTGTTACAAAATTTCATTCCTGTATCGGCTGTCATATTTTCTTAGCCTTGCTTGCTCTTCAAATAAATACTTAAAGTGTTCCTGGTAACTTTTCTTTTTTTTTTTTTTTTTGTAGTTTTTATTTCATTTACGTTTAAGTTTGTTACTTTAGAAAACAAAAAAACTATTTTGGAGCTGTCTGTAGGCATATGTTTAAAAAAATGTTTGGTTTTCCTCTTTTACTTTTTTTTTTTTTGGTGGTAACTTGATCCTTACATAACAGTTTCAGAGTCCTATTACCTTCTCCTATTACAACAGTACAAGGCTGGTTTGCCTTAGTGGAACTCTGTAAGGTAGTTCTTAAAACAGATGACTTCACTTTCAAAGTGTTTATTCCTCATTGTTACAAAAGCATGTTCTGAGGAATTAATGTGATAAGCTCTAAACTAGAATTTTGCCTAAACCGCTTTGTCTGCAGTTTAAAACAACGGGGTTTCGTTGATGCTGTATGCATTCCTATGTCTTCAGACTGCAGGCACTAGTTTTGAAATTACAATAAATACCCTCTCTGAATAATGTACTTACATATGTGTGCCAAACTCAGCTTCCCAATTACGTAAGTCAATTTACATTAGTAGGTATTGCAGTTCTAAATGAAAGATTTTTCTTCTTTCAAGCCTTCAAAATTTCACAGTAGTCATTCAAAATTCTTTATTTTAATTGCTTGTTTCTAGGTCCTTTTTTTTTTTCTTTTTTTTTAAATTTTTATCAGCATATACTTCTTGACATTTGGAAATGAGGTCTTAAGCTAAGTCCTGAGAAAAGAGCTGATGTTTCACATACTGGAGAGTCACAACAGAGCTATACTTAATGTCTGAAAGTTGTGTGGGGAAAAAAAGAGCACAGAGTTGTAGCAGGAAAAAAAGAAAGATACGGAAGAATTATAAACACATGGCTTGCTTTGTGTGCTTTTAAAAGGTAACGGTACAGAAGAAGTAAGAGGAAAGGAAATTTAAAAAAATGTTACAGATAAAATGCAAGGTGAGTGATTTGATATTGTTATGGACTCTGTAATGCAGTGGGTTCACTGAATGATACTTGAGTAGCAATTGGGCGGGAAGCTCTATCATTCTGTTTAATCCAGCTCCTGTTATCTCCATCCTAATGGGTAATGGAGGATCACAGGGAATATCCCTGCTCTTAGGCATTGCAAGTAGAATACATGGAAAGGAAATTGAATGTGTCTTGTCTCCTTTTGCTGTAGGCACTGTTAAAGTGAGTCCTCTGAAGACGGCTTCTTTCAGGTTCAGGCTTCTACGAATGCATTCTGCAGAGATCGTCACTTGATTCTGTCAGTTATAAAGCTTCCTGCTTAGGAATTAATTTGTATGTCAGGTTTTCGCTTGTATGTGAGGTATATTTTGAAATGATAGTATTTCCAATTATTTTAAAAGGCTATTCTGTTTCTTTGATACTAAACCTTTATTTATCGTGATCATCCTTTGGATGAAATTGACTTTATGTCTGAAGAACTATTCTCACTTCTCTGTTTTTTTGTGGCTAAAGTGTGACAAATTAGTATCATAATTCTGTATTTGCTGTATCTTAATTCCTTTGAAAATCACTAAATTTTTTCCTGTATTTTCTGTATAAAGCTTATATGCAAGAATGTTGACATATGTAACCTCATTTAGAGTATCTCAATTCTGCTTTATGTGTACTCTGACAGAGAAACACTAGGTAAACTAATGGATAGTGTGGCTTGATTTTTCATTTCCCTCACTTCCTCTCCTCCCTTATAGGTAACAGAATTTGTACTTTGCTCTTTAGCAGTAAGCAGTGTATGTGTGAAGTAGTCACTATGAGCTGATGATCCTCTATGAAGAATACCAAATTCAGACAATTACATACATTTTCTGGGAAAATGTACAATATACAATGATACTCTATGTTTTAACAGTATCTAATGAAATAATAATTTCTTTGTTTAGTTTATAAAATGCAATTACAATTTGCATTCCCATTGATAACTTGGTATTAAAATAAATATCCCATCATTTATTTCTGTAAACTGAGCTTAGGGAGTTGTAACTGGATGGAATATTCTAAATCATCAAGCTAAGTACCCTATTTTTACGGTGAAAACACACACTGGTTCCAATAAACCAAGTTTGGTGTTAAAACCTGAGGCTTTCGCTTGCAGTATTCTGGACAGGACACAATATATGCCTGCTCTGAATATCTTTATGGATATGTAATGTTGTTAATGTGTCACCATTAGCCTTTGTCTTCTCCTGGCTTAGGGCTTATCTTTCTTCCGCTATTCTTACATACAGCATTAGGATCCCTTCTAACTTCCTTGCAGTTTATGGAGGACTAGGGATTCTTTAAAATGTTTTTTTCTATTTAGTCAGAATGAGTGCCTCTAGAAAAGTTAGTTATGATTATCCTAATAAGTTACCTGTACATACAATCAAGTCTGAGTTTTTATGTGTTGGAACACAAAGCAGTGTTCCAGAGACGTTGCGGGAACCTTACCTGGGGTTACTACTGCTTCCTTATCTGGCATGGAAACAGCTTTCCTAATGCATCCTGAGTTGTATTTTTCTGTGTGGTGACTGTCATGCATACACAGCTCAGAATCTTGAGATCTGCTGTTACACTCAAATCCTTCCCTGCCTTGGTCATGTCTAACTGTCCCTATGTCCAGATGTTTTCATAGTGTCTTTCTTTCTTGGCCTCAAGTACATGGCATTGTGGTTCATGTTATATTTGAAGTGTTATATTTTTTTTCTATACTCGTAGTAAAGTATAACTTCTTCTGAACCTGTTTTTTATTTATGTTATATGTTGTTTTAAGAAAACACATATATTGTGTAGTATATTACTATACTTACATTAAACTATCTTTTCTTTCGTAGCAGAAATAGGTATATAAATTAAGACAATGACGGCCCTGTAAATTTCATGATGGTAGAATTTCTGTGGGGTTTTTACACCTTAATTTTTAAGTGCTGTCTGCTTACATTTATAATTACAAGGTAATACATTATAGGTATTTTCTCAATTGCTTATATTTTGTAGAGTCTTAACATTTTTATGTTAGAATTTTATTTTAATAATTGGATCATATAGTTTTCTAGAGCATCAGTCACAAAATATCATTGGTATTGTGAATAATTTTTTTAAATCTTTGTAACTTCTGTATTTTCCTTCATAGGTTGATTTCCTTTCAAGAGTTTTTGGCATTTGAATCTGTTTTGTGTACTCCAGATGCAATTTTCATTGTTGCTTTTCAGTTGTTCGACAAGTCTGGCAATGGAGAAATAACATTTGGTAAGCATAAAGAAAAACAGTTTAAGAAAGTGGTAATAATAGTATAAATCTTAATAGTGGTTCATGACCATTGGTGCATAGAAATGCATATTGTTCTGTACTGTACTGGTTGGCTAAGAGTTTTCAAGAGTAAATTTTTTTTTTCTTTCAAGTGATACAAGCCTAAGAAATACACAGAAACAAAATCTGTTTTGCTCTGTCTTTCTGAATCAAGATTTTTCATGTTTCTGAAGTAGTTATAACAGTGCTGTTTTGTTTATTGTCATTCTAAGTAAATTTGTATGTTGTAGACTTTGAGCTCCTTCAGTGCTGAGGGATTTTAAAAATATGTACTGGATCTCCATTCTTCTTTGAAGAATTATCATTAGATACAATATGAGCTCTATATAGGAATGAAGAAGGTTTAATCTTTTGAATCTCTAGTTTAGTATTCCTTTTCTTGAGGAGTATATCTTTAATGTTATGAGTGTTAACTTCCAACTAGATCATGTATTTGAAGAATTAGGAAGAAAATATGGCCTTTAAGTTTTGTTACCTTTTTTTCTTAATCACTTAAATTAGTAATTGGACAAAATTCTTCAGGCTAACTATACTGCTGTATGATGTTGCTAAATAACTGTTACTAATATTGCAGTCCTAGGAGGACTAGATTTTATTTTTAAAACTTCATATGTTTATGAAAATTAGAAAAGCCAGTGCTACAAATTTTAATAAAGTGAAATGAGAATTACATATTATTTCTATCCAAAAGAATAAAGCTCTCAATAGAGAGAACACAAATTGTGCTTGAATTTGTAACCACTTGCCGTTTGTACTATTTCATTCTTATGAAAATTGTTGCAACTTGTTGGGAATAAAAAAAATAAAGGAAGCAAGGGTCTTTTTATGGAAACAAACTGCTTGACTTCTGATGTTTGTTAAATTACATCATTAACTGAAGGGTCAAATACTGAGCAATATGAATACACCTCATCATGAAAAGAAACTCAGAACTTAAGCAAAGTTGAAGTCAGTAAACGCAGTCATTAGGAAGTAGACAAACTATTACAATGATTATGACCATGTTAATGATGGTACATTTAATAATGTCACAAAACAATGATATACACTTTGTAGCTGTCATGAAAGGACTTGAAATAGCTGGTTGTGTAAGTGAACAATAAGTAATTTCAGATTGTATTGGGATTCCTCAATCAGACTGAGGATTGTTATTTTTTTATGAGCACATAATTATATTAAAGGCTAAAAGTACAACACAAGCAAGAGAAACTGTAAACCAGAAAATTCCATAATTTTTTTCAATATCATCTTCACTGATTTTTTTTTTTTTTTTTAATGAGATTGATAAGTCTTGAATAGGAAACTGTGAGAGAAACTTAAAATTTACTGTTGGTTTCCTGAGTTTACAAGATTATATTGCAATTATTATTTTATTTAATAGTATGTTATGATATATCAGTGGTACTTATTTTTGTGCTACAGTTCTCATGTTTACTGCTTCTTTTTTGTTATTGTTGGTAACATGGCCTACAAATTAATGCATGTGGGAAAAATGTGAATGATAATATATAACATGTTCAGAATTTGGTAACTCTGCAATGAATTCCTAAGTCAGTCTTGTCGCCTATGGTGGCAGTTTTGAGAGTCCTGCAGTCTTTCATTTTCATACCACATCAACAGAAAAGCACAGAGTTTAGTTTCATGTGAAAATGAGAATATATAAAGCTAGGTCTTAAAAGTTTTAATAAATTATTAGAAATACACTAAAGTAAGTTTAGCCAATAGGTGTAAGAATTGCTGTCAGACAAGTCATCTCTCTTTTATGAGTGTGCAATGTATCCAGTCTGCAGATAAACCATGTTGGATATGAGAACAAACATGAGTCAAGGTGTTCCAGCTCAGATACAATACTATGTGGATGTGATTGCATTGGTTCCAAAGCTAACTCAACCCAGTAAGTCTTGGCAGAAATGACATGGTTTTACTGAGGTTTTTCTGCACTGTTCATCTGGAGCAGGAGGTGGAGGTGCTGGAAAGTGGAACACGGAATCAACTTGGGTCTGTTAGGCCAGTAACTTGGACCCAACACTGGCCTTGCTGGATGTGAGATAATGTCTCAAAATCATCTAGGTATGACTGTGTGGCATTTTCAAGAGATATGCTGATCTACTAAGATTTTCAGTAATCCAGTGAAAGTTAAGTATATTTGTTGATTTTTAGAGCTGTCTCTGTATTTGAAAGCAAGATGCTCAATTGGATTCAAATCTCCTTTTTAGGATTTATTTACTGACATGGACTCAGACCACACTGGAGTAGTTTGTGTTCTTGCAGTCCTCTTGAACCTCAGACTGCCACTTGTCTCTTCAAAAGTTTAGCTTCTAACTCCAATGAGTACTAAATCGTATTATAAAGAACTTCTGAGTTGAAAAATGGAAGAAGACAAAAAGTTTATGATTCTTTAGAAAATATTTAGTAGAAATACTTGTCAGCTATGCTATACTAATCAGTAGCTGTGCCATATCATATGTTAATTGGAATTGTTGAAACAGGAAGCCTTCTGTCACTTTAACATCACCTACTTTCTCACTGCTTTGGGACATTTTTCCGTGAGTTTTGGACATCCAGAAATCCTGTATGAATGACTGTCATAAATGTGCAGCTATTATGCTGTGATATTCATGCAGTAGGTCCATTGGAAAAACATGAAATTGGAACTACTTTGTATGAGTAAACTGTACAGCATGCTCAGCACTCTTTACCTGTTTCAGCTGCACTAGACTTGATGTCAGCTTGGTGAATAAAAAGTAATAAAATGACTACTTTAATAACCCACTGATAAAAGTGACAGTGTAGCTTAAATGACTGTTAAGTCATGGAGAAATAGGGAAAAAAGCATTTGTTTTCTTGATCAAATGCTTGTACTACTTCATAAATTATTCCTAGGTGAATATTTTATGGGAAATATATTGCTGATGAGCCCTTACAATATTCTTTAACAGTAAATATTTAAAAGCTAAAGCTGATGAAGAAAAGTGGGGTGTTTTTTTGTTGTTTGGTTGGTTGGTTTGTTTGTGTTTGTTTCATTTTCCATGAATTGTCTTTCTTGTTATGAGTTGCTATTGGTAGCCAGAGAAGACTGATGACCGGTTTGCTTTTTTGATCATTTGATGTAACTGACTAAATTACCTAGCATGAATGAAATATTTAAAAACCGTCGATAAAATTAGTGCCATGGTACTAAGAAGACTTTTTTATTGCTATTCTTGCAGGTCTTTTGACCTGAAGTCAGGTTAAAGCAAACGTGAACATTAAATGTGCTCAAGTTTTTTTGTGTGCTTCAATATGGAAGCAGCTAGGCCTTATTGTGGCTAAAAGCGAAGTGTGTGTGTGACTGTCGCTGAAACTTCTCTCAAAAATAGGGTGTCCAACTGGAAGTAAAAGGATTCTTTGTAATTTATCCCTTTAGCAAGCCATGCAGTGATCTGGACTATATCACTTTTAATTGGAATGTACAATTTCAAGGCTTTTTCCAGCTGTTCTTCTTTGTAGAGTCACCAGAAAGAAAGCCATTCTCTGATAGACTGGAGAATTTAAGAGGCTCTTTCTTAGTTAAATACCCATGCTGGTATGGTTAAAAAGATAAAGCTAAAATAATGAGACTTAGAAACCAATTTTACTGCCTTCATGTTCAGGATTCTTCTGTATTCAGGTTTTTTATATAATTTTGGATATAATGGGAAAATATTTATGGAACTAAACACAAGGTTTTTAAAAACATCCTGCAGCTCAAAATCTCATTAAAAATATTTTGCAGAGTATAATGGCTTCTTCTTTAAAGGCAGTGGGGGGAGTAAGGGAATTGAATGCCTGGTAATGCAACTAATGTGAAAATTACCATGATATTGGTGAACTGAAATAATAAACATCAGTGTAATAATTTCAGAAATTGAGAATACAGCAATACTGAAATCTTGTCCATCTATTTTCTTCAACAAATTTTAATCTAGGAGAAAAAGTTCAGGTGGAAGGAGGTGAGTGAGAACAAGAGAAAGGAGTTGAGTATATGTTGTTACAGTTCTTTGCTATCGAGTATTATTTTTCAGGAAACACAGATCAGTCCTAGTACTCACTTCCACCATTTCTGAAAGAGCAGTTGGATTGAAAATGCCAGGATTTTTATTTAATCTTAAGAGGTCTGTTTTATAAAATATTATTTGCAACTGTAAATGCTAGAAACCTTTTAATGTGTAAGCAGAAAAACCCTCATAACCATATGGCTATAGACCTGAGGATGTAAGAAAAACACCATGTTTTGATCAAGTATGTTGTAAACTAGAACTGCTTTTTTTCTTGGCTTCCTGGTAGCCATATGTTAGTTTCTTGTTTTCAAAATGTCTTTTGCTTAACACATGCAGATAATGTAGGAAACATCACTGTATGTTATGACTTTCTTTTGTCCTTATGTTTTTGTTGGATTGGTTGGTTTGTTTGTGTTTGTTTCTTTCCTGTTGTATTCTTTCAGGTTTAAAGCACAGTTTTAAACACTTATGAGCAGTGCAGTATGGGAACCCTTTATTTTTTTGTAATAAAGTTCAAAACTGTACTTCAGCAAGAGGGAACAGAAAAGGGGAACTCCACATTAAAATTATATATAGTAACAATCTGTTGTTATGGGTGTCACTAATACTAACTTTAAATGGAATCACTAGTCCTTTTAAAATAAGGGTAAAAATACAATGTAACTGTTTCTAGTTCAGCTTTCTCACTTTTCCCTGCCATTCGTCATTTTGCTCTTTATCAAAGTAATTACATTATTTGTATTTGGATCACTCTTCATGTACTTCTGTTGCAGCAGGTGCTACAAGAAAAGTGTTTTTGCTTTTAATGGCAATTTTTCATTTTATGCATAAAAGGGAAAATAAGTAAAATTTGCTGTTAGCAGAAATAAGGAAAAGTAGCAACATAGGATATATTAAAGTACATTAAGACTGAAATATGTACAAATGGGACTGTAAATGACTGAGTAGACAGATTTAAAAAAAACCCCACGAATTATTTAACAACAAACCGTTAGCATACTTAGGCTACTACTTAAAACTATCACATTTATATTTCTATGTCTCTAAGAAGCATGACTGATGTTCCATCATTGGTGAGAGGGAATGGTAAACTCTGTTAACTGCTTGGTGGCGCTGAATTGCGTGAGGTTTTCACTCTGCTTCTTGGGGAGCCAGTTAGTCAAAACAAGTAATAGCCACCTCAAGGCTCACTTGGGCTACCAAGCTCATTCCCACCATTGTCCATCAGCAAGACATCATAGTGTTCATAACATATTCTTCTGCCTTCTTTGAAATTATTTCCTAAAAATTTTGTTCTCATATTGTTTTTCGGAGCCTGATAGGTAACAGTGTTTGGAAGTTGAGCCAGTGATGTGTATGCTGCCTGCTGATAGCTGCTCCAGGCATCTATAATTTGTTTAAAATGTTTGGGAGGGGAAATTCTGAAGTAATCTTGAGAGAATGTGTGTTGCCTTGGAGCGAATGTTGTAGTGCACTAGAGTAGTAGGTTTATTGTTCCTTGGGTTGATGGTAAGTTGAGTATATCATCAGGCTGCTGACTTGTATGCCTATCTGAGAAGAAAATGCATTGCTATAAGCCTGGAAAGAAAGTTATCAGCTCAGTAGGAGAGAATTCCACTGCAGAAAGGTGAGCAAAGAGTAGGAAAAGACATTAGTAAATGAGCAACATGTATTGACAGGGACAATGAATGCATTCTGTAGAATGTCAGACTAAAATGAAAGGCTTTAAAAATAATTTGCTGTTTGCCTCCTGCAGAATAGCTCTGTTGGAAATTTGAAGTACTTTGTAGTTTATCTTAATTTGGAAGCATTTCTGGGTTTTGACTGAGGAAGATAAAAAAAGGCAAAAAAACCCCAGCACCTGTACCTGAGTGTTACCTCTTTTCTTTGTTGCCAGTGCTTTGCTTCTGCTGTGAGAAAAATAAATTAAAAATAAGACATTTGATCATAATTCTGAGTGGTGGAAGTGCAGGTGTGATAATCACGTTATGTATAATTTCTGAAATGTGATGTCAGTTTGCTGCTTCTCATCACATGAGCTGTTGCGGAGATGGCTGTTTCCTTTACTATAAGAGAATAGCCAACAAAATTGGATTAAAAAGGTATTCTTGATATATTGTGAAGAAAGCATCGCTACTCTTGGGTAGAAGTAGTAAATTTTAGAGTTTATCTAGTAATGTTTTAGAATCCTGGATGGCTTTGGAAAATTGTATTTAGAGTTTCAATGGTTTTAACTGTGTCAGTTATTCACAAGAGGTGTATGCTTTTGCTCTTGTACCCCAAATGCTTCATAAACAAAGCCCACATGGAATTAAGCATTAGATACAACAGCACATCCTTAGACTATTCTAAAACATGCAGTATACGTTACTGATTGTGGGTAATTGCCCTTGGAAGAAAAAGGGTTAAGGCATCTCAATTTTAGAGAAGCAACAGGCTAATTTGGATACCCTTTATTAAAGGTGATAATTCACTACTAGAATTTTTCAAGTTTCAATACACTCAACTGTTAAATATAAATTTATGAATTCCTTTCCCAATGTTATTATTATGTGCTGAAGAATCTTGGTGTGTGATGCGTTAATGCCTAATTGTAATAGTTTTTAAGAAGAAAAAGATCAACAGTGTAATAAACCAGTTCTTGGTTGTTAAAGTAATATATGCTTAAATGCTTCAATGAGAGTTATGAAAAGATGAGGGCTTAGGTCTCATTAAAAATCATTAAAATATCTGTCTATATGAGCAGGTAGGAATATTTTCTTATAAGAAAAACACAACCTTTCTTTAAGGTTTAAAGAAGCAATTACTGGAAACAATTGAAAAGTACAATTTAAATTTTCTGGCTGCTTGAGCATGTTCTTTACTAAGTTTTCATTAGGAGAACTCTGTGTGTATTAGAGTCAGTTTTACAGATGTGTAAGTAGTCACTAGTTGGCACCCTGTTTCTACCTTAATAGCCAAGCCAATAGATCCAATTATGCAGGCCTGTCTTCTGTTGCCTTCACAATTTAGTGCCATTTTGTTAGCTCAGTAGTGAGCTGTGCTGTATTTGTGTTTGTAGTACATGAAGGCTCTAGGTAGCTTGGTCATCAGCTGCAGTGTGTCAGTGGTAGGTGGGGAGTTTAAATTTACATCTCCTGGTTCCTTGATCTCTAGCTGTGGTGAATAAATTGACTATGGACAAAACTTTCAAAGGAAATATGGCAAAATAAATTATTTTAGTACTATGTATTGGGTGCTTTATCTCTCATTTTCTTAACTCTTACCTTGCATATTAATACTGGTGAATAGATATAAACAGACAGGTACAAGTAGCAGGGTAGTTTTTTAAGTTTCGTGTTTGTCCAGACAACTTCTTTAACATACCTTGCATTGGAAACTATAAATTGCAGGTTTTTTACTATAGTCTATATTTGACCTTTAAGTAAGGGTTTAATTACAGTTAAATCACTAGCTATTATCTGCCCTTTGAATATGTTGTCTCAAACTAACCATGCAGCAGGTGATCTAGCCAAGGAATCTTACTTGGAATGTCCTTGTTCTGAGATGGATTTGTTCTGAACATTTCCTTTCCTGTCTTCACTGAACAGATAAAACCATGTAATGATTTGACAGGGTTTGATCTAGAACTAGTAGAATAGCTATAGAATTGAAAGAATGAATGACTCAAATAGTCCTTTAGCATAGAGAAAGCAACACATTTACTCCAAGTAAATAGCTCTTGATGGAGTTATCAGATGCGATGTTTGATTTGTTTATTAGCAGGGTCTAGGTTGGTTGATGAAATGAAGTCAGTTCAGGTACTTTGAGGTAAATTTTGAAAAGTGTTCACGTGGTATGGATAGATATCCAGTTATACTATTTATGTGATTGGATAGTCTGCACATAAAGCGGGCTTGGTTTGCAGCATGGCAATGCTGTGTATAAATAATGCATGCTTTTTTTTCAGATGAGGTTTTTGACAGAATTCAGATAATACATTTGGCATTGAGATTTCAGTTGTACAGTATACATATGAAGAATTTCATATTCTGAAATGACAGGTTTTTTCTTTACCTCATTAAAAAGAGGACATATCTATCTTCACTTATCTTAAAACATTTTAATAACTGAGACTACCAATTATGTTTTATAGGATTTGATTTTTGTGCTAAGACCTTATCAAAAGCTCCTAATAAGGTGCTTTCTGCTGAGTTAATGATATGTTTTAGATGTCATTTCTTATACCTATCTTCAATAGACATATTCAGACAGTGTGATTGTAATAATGAAGGTTCAATCAAACCATACTTAGTATGACAAATATTGGATGAGATTGTAATGCAGGTATTTGTGCTCTTGATAAAGGGCTTAATTTGACTCCTAGCAGAGAGCCACTATTGATTTTTGTATCAGAATGCAAAATAGTTCTTATTTGTCGTGTATGAGGGAAATTGCTTCTTAATTAAAACTAAATAAAATACTCCAAGGTTTTATGCAGTAATACAAAAGTATCACGTTGTGTTGAAGGTGTGTTCTTACGCAGATCTGTAAAGGTTCAGTTAGCAATTATTCTTAATAAACTAAAACACTTCCTAAACAGCTGCTTAAAACATCATTTGTATCCTTCCTGGAATGTTTGTAGATTTACTGTACCCCAAAGCTCACTTGTTGTTTTTCCCTCCCCCAAAGCAAATGTCAAAGAAATATTTGAACAAACTATTATTCATCTTCATATCCCCTTCAACTGGGACTGTGAGTTCATTCGACTGCATTTTGGACATAACAGGAAGAAGCATCTTAACTATTCAGAATTCACTCAGTTTCTTCAGGTTAGTTATTAACCTTCTTCCAAAGTAGAATTGAAGTTCATTTTCATTTCTAGTAATACACTAATTTCATTATAAATTTGGAGCTTATTCTGGTATTTCTCCATACCAGTTCTGTAAGCAGTGTGTACTCATTGTGCCTTCACTTGAATACCATCCTATAAAAGAATGGGACTAAATACACTGTTTATGGAATTAACCATTTTACTGATTGTTGTTTAAATGGATTGAGAGTCTGCTTTTTCTGTCGTGGGAATTTAATAGCAAAACTAACCTCTGCCAGAGAAAGATAGCATCCTACATATAGCCATTTGTAATTAACCATATAACCTCCCGTATAAATGTTTTTGTTTCTTTAACATTTCTTTTAGTGTATTTATCCTAATATTTATCTTTTTTTTTTTTTTTTTTTTCTGTCACTGGCATGATTGGGAGTTTGATCTTAAATGCAGCCAACATTGCAGAAGGCATATCTCTTTCCTGAAATGTTGCTGAAGCACCCTCTAGGGATCAGGCTTTAAAGGATTTCACTTAGAACTGGACTTTGTGCTAAGTCAAAAGTTACAGTAAAAATATAAAATGAATTGAACATTATACTAGAAAGAATTAAAGGAAGACATCAGTTATAAAGGAAGAAAGGAGAGGAAAAATGTACATTATTATTCGTGAGAAAGGAGTTTGCAGAATTGGTGGTGGTTGCACTGAATCCCATAAATTAACATGCGGTTATATATAACAGTTTTCTGTCTAGTGGACCTGAAAAAAATAGATTATGCACTTCCAGAGCTAGCCTTTGATACAAAATAGCTTTGTGCATAATGTCTTAAAAGTAGTGAGTGATAGATGTGCTTTAATATTATCTGTCATTTTTGTCCAGGGTAAAAATAGATCATAGAATCATAGGATAGTTTGGGTTGGAAGAGACCTTTAAAGGTCATCTGGTTCAACCCTCTTGCAATGAGAAGGACATCTTCAACAAGATCAGGTTGCTCAGAGCCCTGTCCAACCTGACCTTAAATGTTTCCAGGGATGAAGCATCTTAACCTCTCTGGGCAATCTTTTCCTGTGTTTTACCATCCTCACTGTAAAAAATTTCTTCCTTATATCCAGTCTGAATCTACTCTCTTTTAGTTTGAAACTATTACCTCTTGTCCTACTAAGTCTGTTCCTATCTTTCCTGTAAGTGCTCTTTCAGAACTGAAAGGTCTCAATAATGTCTTCCCAGAGCCTTCTCTTCTCCAGGCTGAGCAAGCCCAGCTCTCTTAGCCTGTTTGCATAGGAGAGGTGCTCCATCCCTTTGATAATTTTTGTGGCCTTCCTCTGGACTCACTCCAGCAGGTCCATGTCTTTTCTGTACTGACCTGTACCTGGATCTAGAGCAGATTCTAGAAAAACATGTCTTAACTAAATAGGATCTGAAGTCTGTATTGTAAATCAAGATACTGGAGTTTGGCACAGACTTTCAAGGCTGCAGTATAACTTGAGGTTACTTCCAAGGAACAAGTGGTGTCCTGCCTTTGATACTATGTATTTTAAGTGATCCCAGGCACAGATTTGGAATACTGTGCAGAAAAAGCTGGATTGCTTTTTTGTGTGGAAAACAGAGCAAAGTGATAAATACCTGTTTTGATTTCATGTTTATTGTTCCAAGATACTTTTGTGTAAGATGCAATAACCTTTTACTGTCTTCATATATTAAAAACCCTTAGTAGAGAAGGGTAGTATGGGCTGTAGTAATATCAATATGTACAAGAGTTGGATATTGTTGTCCCTCATTTTAGATTAGGTTATGTTTCTTGTTTCTTATTTATCTTGTGGGGTTTGGACTTGGATCATAGGATCATGGCAGTCTTGTTGCAGCCTGATCTAGAAAACCTTGATCTTGAGGTTATAGCAGTTGAGAAATTACTGTGAAGGTGATATAAGCTGGATATTTTGCCCTCTTCTTATTGTCTGTCAGTACATGGTTACTTTTTTTGCTGCTTCTAGAAGTCTGAATGACAGCTGAATGTGCTTTATGTTGCTTGAATAGAAGGGAGCAACTTTTTCTGGACATAGAATTTACAACCATCATTATTATCTTGAGGTTAGGTTACTGCAGTGTGCTTTATATGAAGGCTTTTACAGATTGTATAGGAGTTTTAAATTGCCTGAAATGCGTGACCATTTCTGACATTATGGGAAGTAGCTGTGGAGGGCGCTCTATATCTATATTATATAATTTTCACTGTCCTCCTGTTTATTTTCAAGTACTTTTCAATGAGTTAATTTATAATAGCCCAGTCATATTTCATCTTGGATGTGTAGGAGATCAGTTCACTTTGAGTCTTTCAAGATCAATATCAGATGTTTCCCTAGCAGTTAAGTATTTAATAAAGAAATAGATAGCAGACAGGACATGGGTATATGAAGTTTATTTCTCAAATCACTTAGAGAAAGTGCGTATTTCCTTACAGTTGAATTGGGGCTTTTCCTTGACAGAGGAATGAATTTGTGGTTAAACTCAGTATGCAGACTTCTCATTTTACTTGAGCTGGCATTTAAGTTTAAACTGCAGTTATGCTGTGGTCTACATGCATGGACATACTGAGGAATTCTGTAAGAATCTGAAATAAGTGAGATTTTTGTGAACAGCTAAGTTATAGAACTTGGTTCTAATTTGCTGTTTCTGAATGTTCATTCTAGGAGCTGCAGTTAGAACATGCCAGACAAGCCTTTGTATTGAAGGACAAAAATAAAAGTGGTATGATAACTGGGTTGGACTTCAATGACATCATGGTTACCCTTCGCTCACATATGCTTACTCCATTTGTGGAAGAAAATTTAGTTTCAGTAAGTGTAAATAAAAGTGCCTTGAATTCAGCATGTAATAGCTGTGATGTTTTAAGATGTTACTACTTCTGTCCCACTTTGTCTTCTTCTACCTGTTTATCGCTGCCTTGGTGCTAGAGATTATCACCGTCATAATAGAGTGGATAGGGTGAAACATGGCAGCATTCCTTGGCTGCAGTAGTGGAAAAGTTTGACAGTCTGGTTTACATGTTGGAAACAGTTTGAATTAGTCTACTAGACTTTTCACTACAGCTGGGCAAACTGTACTTGGCACAGAAAGAACATTCATTTAGGGTGAAAGCATCCAATTTTTATATTTGAATGTATGACATCTCAAAAGGTGGAGACTAATTTCAGTTTTGTCTTTTTATGTGTTCTTACATTCTTTTTCAGATCAGAATTCATAAAATCAGTGTGTAGATTCTAGAGGTAGAATGGTTACAGCTGTGATAGTTTGGCAAGATCTGTAGGTAAAGTAATGACGTAAAAGTTATAAACTAACAGTATATAGTATTAAAAGTATGTAAGAATTAAAGTTATAAGAAATATAAAGGAATATCTTTTTATCATACTATTTTACCTATAAATCTTTTGTTGTCTAACTAATAAAACATACTATCTTGTGTAAAATTTGTTGTATCTACTAACTTTGGACTTTGAAATAGTCACTGCTGTCTGTGATGCAAGAAGTCAGTTAGTGCCTTTTTCTGATGTAGCATTTACATTCATTTGTCTACTAGGAATAGAGTATTAGAAAAATAGTGGCACATTTAGTATGTGTATCAAATACATTGAATAATTATCTACTTAAATGATTATTTCCTGATTGTTTCCTCATGTTTTTACCAAAAAAGTAGTATCCTGTCTAACAATTCTGCCCTGATGTTTTTATCAAAAATATCTTCAAATTGCAGGAATGGAAATAGATCTTTAATTCTTTCCTTATTTTTAAAGGTAGCTGGTGGAACTGTTTCACATCAGGTCAGCTTCTCCTATTTCAATGCATTTAATGCCCTTTTGAATAACATGGATCTTGTTAGGAAAATCTACAGTAATATAGCAGGTACAAGAAAAGGTGTTGAAGTCACAAAAGGTAAAGTATGTTTCCTATATTTTATTTATGTTTTAGTTCTGTCCAATTTGTAATCTGGTATTGCACATGAGTTAAGGCAAGTTGGAAGCTGCAGTAGTGTGCAAGGTTAGGGCTACTATTGAAAGTGTTTAAAGAGTGATTTTCATCCTCACAGGTTAGTAATGATTTTTAGCTAGCTTATTGAGGAGAAGAATTGAGATTCTGGCACGAGCCTTGTTGGCCTTATTAGTTTGAATGGTTAACTTCAAGTCAGTATATTATTGAGGATTTTACTACTCATTGAAAAATTCCTGGTAAGGGATGCATGGTTGCTTAGAAATAGAAAGGGAATGTGATAGAATTGGTTAAGTTCGAAAATCCATCATGAATAATCCCCATGTTGTTTCTAGTTACTTTATTCATTATTAGATCTTTTTTTAGAAAAATTGCAATTATTTATGACTTCTTAGTGCTTACTTGCCTGAGTGGTTTTATATATAGTTTATGTCTGTTAGGACATAGGTAATCTGTGTGCATATGAAAAGTTGCCGTATTTCAGTCTTGCTGTAGACATGAGTGGGTTGCTTTTGTAGTCATTTTATGACAGGTTTTATCACTGATTTTATTACCTGTATGGATGGGACCAGCCAAACCTGTGTGTGGTAAAAAGCATGCCAAGTTCCGTGCTTTTTTTGTTTTGTTTTGTTTTTTTTTTTCCCCTTGTGCTTTGTTTGGCTTATGTTCATATGCTCTGCATACCTTTGTCCCTAAAGAAAAACATAAAATGCGTGTCCTCATCCTCCAAGTTGTGCTAACAAATTGCCTAGCAATGTTTTTTGGTGCAGATGCATAAATACATCTTGCTTGGATTTGTGTTGTTGAAAAAAAGGAAGTGTGTTTTTACTGCTCAGACTTGTTTACTGCAGCTTGCCAATTACGTCATGAATGTGTCATATAATTTTGCTAGATGAATACCTAAGCTTGGGGTCATTCAGAGCTAGCAGAGAGAGAAATCTGGACATGATGGCAAAAGATGAGTCATTTGCCCTTAAAACTCTGAATAATGGGTCATTATTCTGTTCTGTTTTGCAGAACTTCAGAAACAAGAGTCACAAATTGTGGGTGTGGTTTTATTAAGCTTGCTAATACAAGGATTTTTGTTGACTTTGATGAATTCTTACCTTAAGTCACAGTTGTGGAGTCAGACTTGCTCTGTGTTGCAAAGGCCTGTTTCAGGGTGGATGTTCTCCTAAAAATATTTTTTTTCCCTTGCATAATGGGTTTTGCTTCTTGGTGATAGATTTCGTTTTGATGGTATTGAAGTTATTTGTGAGCATTTAAAGAGGAAATTTGACAAATAACACAATTACTTTGTTTCTCTTTTGAATCCAGAGGAATTTACCCACTCTGCAATCCACTTTGCACAAATTACACCACTGGAAATAGATATTCTGTACCAGCTTGCCGATTTATACAGTGTTACTGGGTAATGTAATTAATATTAGCATTTTACAATCATTTTGTTGTTTTCTGTGTGAAAGCTGCTAATTTTCACCTTAATTTTAAAAAGTTTTGTGTTCCATTGTATTTCATTGCCAGTAATTTATTCAATGTAAACTCACTTTGATGTATCCATGGGTTTTGTAAGTGAATTGCGTATATCAAACACAATTATTAGTTGTCATATTATAGGTAAACACTTAAAATAGCAAAATACATTACAGTAGTCCAGAAAGACTACAGTACACTGGTATTATTGACTCTTAAGTATTGGTGATGGTTTGCGTGGGTCTTTAATGCATGTGAAATCTTAGTTAGGAATACATAGAAATAGGTGATTTTGTGTAGTATACCCCTTGTTACTAGTTATCAAGAACTTGCTTCTGAATAATCCATGCCCCCTTTATTTCCACTTGCAAGCTATGAGAATGCCCTTCTAATTCCAAGCATTCTTTATTGCAGTATAGCAGACTACTTAGATGTGCATTCAGCCATGGCAAGTGGGTTTTTTAAACTCAAGATGTGTTCTGTGGGGTGCGGCCAGGAATACAGTATTTACTGTGTTTGGTATTTTATCTACCAGTAATTTGTTTTTCTCTGTCCTTTGTAAAGGCGCTTAACTATGGCAGATATAGAGAGAATAGCACCACTGGCCGAAGGTGCATTACCTTACAACTTGGCGGAACTCCAGAGGCAGGTAGGTAGAAGAAGAATAAAACTGGTAAAGTTAAGTGAATGTTAATATGCCTGCGTATGAAAAATAAGAATAATACACTTTCGATAGGTTCCTAATAACTGAAACGTGCTGTGTGTATTGCTATTAGGATAGAAATTGGGCAGGCTATTGAGTATGCATCTAAACAAGGTATTAGATGTCATATTAGATTGGCCTGATATGTGTCAGGTAATCTAAAGCACGCATACAGGCTGGGTGGAGAATGGACTGAGGGCGGCCCTGAGAAGAAAGTCTTGGGGAGTTGGTTGGCCTTTAAACAGTTGCAAGCAGATTCAGAAAGGAAGGCGTATATACATGGTGAATTGCATGGTTGCATAATCAAAAAGTACAAAGTCCAGTTGCACATGGGTCTTTATTCTGCAAAACAAACCAAAAAACAGGATCTGATCTTAAAAGTTTCTGATGAGCAATCTTTTGTTTATTTTTGCTGTTAGAATTTAATGAGAAATTTTAATTCCATAGAGCTCTACATTCTGGAGTAAGCTTTACAAGAAAATACAATAGTATTCATCTGAACCAGTGCGTTTTGCTCCAAGGATGTCTCCACATCCCTTTTCCCCCTGTAATATACAAAGGGAGGATTCTTAAGATCTTGTATGAGCATATCCCATAGTTCTGACTAAATACATCTTTGTGTGCTCAGTAGATAAATGTAATTTTTCATCCTGAAGGTTCTCATTTTATTACAATGTCTGAACTACTTCAGTTCTCTCTTTCATTCTGTGTTAAGAGTTTATGGGGTGCCTATCAAAACATTCAAGGGCCCTGATTCCGAAATGGGCATTATTCTGCTTTGGGCTGGGTTCTGCTCCCAGCTGCCCACACCTCGCTTGGTATGCGGACAGCTGGGCTTCTTAGGAATCAATTGCTGAACAGCCACATCTTGCTGCTCAGCATTTATGGCAATCTGACACTGGTGATGAGTTGTGTTAAAATGCTGCTCCCGAATTGCACTGATTCAGCGACTGATTCGCAAGTAGCTCAACCATTTAGGCTGTTGGAGCAGGAGGACCTGCAGCTGGCTGCAATACCTTTGTCAGCCATTCCCAGCTACACTGTTTCCTATAAAGTGAAGTTCAGATTCACTATCCTGGTGATGCGAGGGACAGATAGTAGTGCTACTAGGCCTGAAATAAAGTAGCAATGTAGTCACAAAAATCACCCATGCCTTATTTGCCGCATGAATGTCCTGTATTTTCCAGTGGATGAGGGGTCCCAAGAGTCTATCTGAAAATGAAAGCTTGTGCTTATAAAACTTTTTATTTCTCAGCTCAATTCTTATGCATATTGCAGAGGTTCTTTTAAGCATTTATGTCCACTACAAAATCTAGGATGTGTATCAATGACAGGAAAATCTTGAAAGTTTAACTGCTATGATTGAAAAATTGTCCTATATGGAATATAGCAAGTCTTCCATACATGGGACCAAGTGTATTTTGGTTACTTTTATTGCAGGTGGATTTAATCATTCAGTTCTCTTTCAAACAAATTGGTCTGAAACACAGTGTCTGGTCTGTTCTTAATGTTATGCTCTATTGTCCTTAGGCAATTAGACATGCAAGCCAATGAAGTAAGTGTTCAAAACCTACTTAGTGGTAACAGTCTTCCAGTGGTCTTCTGATGACAAGAATGATGGAATGGGTTGACACAGAAATGTGTATATGTTTATCCAGACTAATGAGAAATCCTTCTGATGAAGTTTTGTGATTACATTCATAACTGCCAACTTTGGTTTTAATCAGTGTCTTTGTATTCATCTTTATGAATAGACAAAATACTGACTTGTTTTATTTTACACTTCAGAATTACCTTTGTTATAAAATGAGCTCACTGATAAAAGTTTCACTCATCACTAGAACAGAATATACTCTTTTCACACTCCTGGAGTAAGACATTCTATTTTCATCCTAGTCTACATTCTGTGTTAAGAGAGAACAATAAAAAGCAAAGTAATTTCACTTTCTTTTTTTTATAAGGAACAGTCTTTTAATAGACCTTTTCCTGAGTGAACCTTATATTACCTTGTTTAACTGTATTGATAAAATGAAAGCTACCCCTTCCTGGAAGAGGGAATATCATCTCAGAGAGGTCCAGCTGTCCCTGAGAAATGAAACCAAGTCTGTAATCACTTGTGTATGATTTTAAAATTCCTTCTTAAAGGAAAATCTTCATTTTTACATGAAGTCATTCTGTGTAGGTTTGGTGGAAATGGAAATTAGCCTGCTTTCAACCATGTTTACTTTGTTGTCAATTTTTTTCATTGTGTGAGATTTTCGTAAAGCCTAGCAGCTGAATATCCTATGGGGATGACAGCTACAGTAATTTTCTGTTTATAAATATGCATGATTTGAAAGCTATAGCATTAATTACATTCATTTACATATCCATCTGAGCACACAAGTAAACTGCAAACTTTGTGAACACTTATTTAATAATATAAAAGTGACATTTCCTTCAGAAAGAGTTTGATTTTTAATGTCCAATGATGTATTCAATAAGATTAATGTCTGAATATAATGATTCTGTGATTGAATTTTAATGAGAACTGTGTGAAGCTTAGGAAAAGAATAACCTTAAAACAGCTAAAAAGAAGCAGGTGTGCTATAGCAAGAGAAAATTTTTGTGGAAGGAAGAACCACTCCCACTTATAAGCCTTTGTGGGGTATTATTATTGCGTGTGTCTTTTATTTACATCAATCAAAAGAACTATCTCTGTATTTTAGGATTTTTTGTGTGCATGTATGGTTATTTTGTTTTTATTGTGAACTTTTTTTTAAGATAGAAAAATTTAGTGTTTTGAGAAGAGTGAGGACATTCATCAGATTTATTGCTTCCGATTGCTTGTAAAGGCCATACATTTAATTTAAGCTTTTATATGCTTGTCCGTATATGTGCACTTTATCATTTTGATGCTACCTAGAATTTCTCATTTTTCTCTGTTAAGCTGTGTTGTTGGGAGAGGAAAATGTCATGTGGAAACAAATGATGTTAGCTGCATCTTCTGTGGAAAAACTATGAAGTATAATTCATGGTTTTTTTCATATATAATGATCACAGGTAATGACAGGCAATGATCGCATCTTAGCCTTATAGGCTTTTGTCCTACATTTTGTACATACAGTGTAACATTATGTGATAAAGGCAGGTTTTTGCACATCCAGTGTAATATCAGTCCAAACAGAGTAGTTTACAGAGGTACCTGCTCTTTCTGTGAGTATTTCACTTTTCAGAGCTTTAGTAACTTGAACTTAACTTAGTTAAGGAGCCTTGCTGAGTTAACTGTGAAATGTACATGTGATAATCTTTGTGAAGAATTCATACTGTGCGCCAGAGCAAATTCTTCCATAGCATTTTGTGGTCTGTATATATTCCAGCTGTGCTGTCAGGAGTGCATCTGCTAGTGACACAGGGTGCTTTTAAGGAAAACAGGTTTGGTTTTGGGAGATGGGCTTTAATATCTGCTTTCATATGGAATTTAACAGTTAATATCTTGGTCAATAATATAGCCTAGACAGGTTATACTACATAACAAATTCTTCTCTAATCCCCTTGTTTGTGCTTGGAAGAAAATTTGGCCCATGTTCCATACTCTGTAGTGCAAGTTTGTGAACACTTATATCTTGCTTATCAGTTACCTTGTTTCTAATAACCATCTAATAATATGAATCTCTGCAAATATTTTCTGTGCAGACCTATATTTAATTAGAACACTAATACATTTATAGTAGTGTGTGTGATTAAAGTGAGGGAGGTCATCATTGTGTCTGTAAATTAGCAACTGCCTTAAAAAGACTTGTGGAGAATATTTTGGGGAATAATTGACTTTTTGCTGTTTTGAAGATGTGAAACATCATGGTTTTGCTATGTATTAATGTGTATGTAATCTTAAAATATATCCCATGCTTGATAGATGCTGTCTGTGAAATACTGAATTCCTTTTGAGGTAATGAGTTTTATTTGAGCCAAAAGGGGGAGATAGATGCTGCACAAACTCAAAGGCAACAGAATGGAAAGTAGCCAAGTTGATTTGAGTTTCTGCCTGCTTTTTCTTGACCATAGTTGTTTTAGTTATACTAGGAATATATAAGGAAGAATATTTTCTGAAAGGAGTATTTGAAAAAAGTGCTTCATTTATTAGGCATAATGGAAGTTATATAGTAACCATTTTTTTCCTCCATACCATAAAGCTACCAATTTTTATCTGATTCTTTCTGTACCATTATAAAAGCCCATTCACAAGCATCTTTGTTTTCCCATGCACATTTTCAAGTGCTTTTTTTGTCCTTTTTTTTCCCCTCACACAGCAATCTTTTGGAGAGTTTGGCAGGCCTATCTGGCTCCAGGTAGCAGAGTCAGCTTACAGGTTCACTTTGGGCTCAGTTGCTGGAGGTGAGTAATATTTCTGTTTTCAAGTTTAAGTTAGTTTAACGCTGTCTTTCTAGAATATTTCGTCTCATCTAGATGCATTTCTTGGTTATAAACATGAAGAATTGTAGGGGGGAGCTGCTTTTGGTTGTGTCATTCCCTTTCTTTCTTTATTACTTCTGTTCTAGTATCTCTCCGCAGTCCTCTGAAATTACACCAGTAGTGAAATTCCTTACTAGTAGTTCAGGCTGGTTTCCTTTGTTTTACACACCTTGTTTTAAGTAACTGTAATTCATTCTCCTTGAGACTTTTTTCTAGACTTTCAGTATTGTCCTCTCTTTCTTCCAAAGTATCAGAGATCTTACCAGATTATATATTCTTTGTATTTAAATAAATATTATAGAAAATAATCATAAAGATAATATACTACACCAACAATGGTAGTGTAGAAACAATACTCAAATGTTTTCTTACAGCTGTTGGTGCGACTGCGGTGTATCCCATAGACCTGGTGAAAACTCGTATGCAGAATCAGCGCTCCACTGGTGCAGTCGTAGGAGAGTTGATGTATAAAAACAGTTTTGACTGCTTTAAAAAGGTTTTGCGTTTTGAAGGCTTTTTTGGTCTTTACAGAGGTAAGTGAATAAAAATTTAATTATACCAAGTCAGGGATTTTTCTGCCTCTTCTTTAATACCTCAGCAGCTAGTTTCTTAGGGGAAAACCAGGAAACTTGGCATCGTATACAATTTTGCTTCTGTTTCATAAAACTCAATATGTGTCTTCCCTTGAGGGCTGTTCATCATAAGGAATTGCTGGGAAAAACTGGGCAAATTTTTGTTACTGATTTGTTCTGTGCTGCTTAGGTTGTTTCAAGTCCTAATTTCTGAGATGTGAGTGTTGTGAACATGGTTGTTATCTCACAAATTGAGGATTGTAATTTTGGCTGGGGATAAATATCAGAGGGAGATTAGCATGTGAGGAATAAAGATCCATTTTACTGCAAATATTTTTTGTTAAGAGATAAAAGACAGTAATTTTGAAATGTACTTGTCAACTGGATGCCAGTTATTATGCCTCATATTTTTGCAGGTAGTGGGACTTGTTTTGTCCCGTGAACAAGAAATTGCATCCTGCTGTTATATTATGTTGCTCTATTTTACTTTAAAATATCAAGTGGAACTCATAAAAGTTGTGATAAAAAGAGAAAAAAAACCAACTAAAACCCCCTCCTCTAAAATACAGGTTAAGAATTCAAAGCAACTTTAATCAGTTTTATCAGTTAGACTGAAGGCTATCTTATAACTTGTTTTAGCTAAGAAGATTCTGAAAGGGTTTTTATTACATCAGTAAGGTGACTTACGTAGAAAGTCCATGCTAGTTAGTCCTCTGAAATCAATATTTAGTTAAATTCTCTATTTTTGTCATTTCACCTAAATAATGATGTGTGCAGTTATCATAAAGATCAGTAACATATTTATTAATTGGCACATTTTTGTTTTTTAGTTGGAGAAAGTGACTTCTGTGATGGTCACAGCCTTTTTTTTTATGCTTTGCAATGTGTTCTGTCACTGAAGATGCTGAACAATGTCCTTTAAGGGCAATATCTGGGAAGTTTTTGCATGTGAAAGTCTGTGAATTCTGGCTAAAGAATTCTTTGTAATCTTGCAGGATTTTGCTATGCAAGTGAATAGAGGAGGAATATGTCAGTGAAAATGTTAATGAAATAGCTGTAATCTCCATAAATAACGTCTTACTGGTGAATTGTCTTCCTTTTTTGTTGCTTAATCTTTTGCA
Organism: Psittacus erithacus; assembly: GCA_009867235.2. Taxonomy (NCBI): domain Eukaryota; kingdom Metazoa; phylum Chordata; class Aves; order Psittaciformes; family Psittacidae; genus Psittacus; species Psittacus erithacus. The sequence goes on from WYDI02028720.1 coordinate 44,399, forward strand.
ACTGCAAATACTCCATGAGTTACATTTATGAGACTATTTCTACAGTGCTGTTCTACGGTACCATTTTCTTTCTTTTCCCCCCAGCCACATGGTTTTGCACAGCAGCTTCTTAAACTGATCATTTGTTATTTTTATTTTTTAACCTTTCTCAAACACTTTGAAATCAAGGATGATCCCATTAATGAGTTGGAACCAATGCTTTACACTTGAGAAAAAATGTGTTTGTTTGAGAGCATGTCAGTTTGTTAAACTATTTAATAGTCTGTTTAATAATTGTCTTTAGGATTGCTTAGCGTAAGAAGTTGTTTTGAAAATATTACAGTTAGTGGTCAGCATGTTATATCTTGGACTGATACAATTAGATGGTCTGTGAAGTATATTAAAATAATCAGCAGAAATATTTATATAGTTGGCTAAAATCCTTCACTCAACGATGCAGCTTCTCTAGTGCACCAAATGTGTGTGCCCAATGAGTTCAGCTGCATAGAAGGGGGGATTGTCTTGTGTTTTGTCTGGTAGTTTTGGGTTTTTAAAGTGTAGGCACTGCAGAGCTGGATTTTCTTTTCATGGTAGATCAAAGATTCAGGTTGGGAGGGCAGCGCTTCTTTTGTTATTGTCAACTTTTCTTTGTACTTAATAACTACCTTTCCTCAGCATAGTAAGTCTGTAAATCACATAGGAAGTATTATATTGGAAGAAAACACTACGCTGCATATATTAACTGCTGCTCTTTCTATTTAAGTACCTTTGCTCTGAGCTTCCTTTTAAGGAAGTAGTATAAAAATTCTGCAGGCTGAGTACTTTTGGTAATTTTGATCATTTTAAAATTAATTTTTAGCTATTATTCTTTTCACTTAATGGATAGTGGAAAGCTGCATCATATAAAAATAACAGTTTTATTCCTGTTATCTGATCTTTGATATAATTAGTGGGGGATTTTTTTGTTAGGTAACTGGCAAACACTTCTGACAAACTGATACTCTGTAACCATGGAATAACATTAGGAAGTGACCACTTCTTAGAAAAATAAGCCCTTTAAGTTTTATAACCTATCCATATGCCAAAAGGATTATGGAGAAAATAGATTTCAAAATAAAAGATGCTGTTATGATCTTGTATGTTAGGAAGTTAAGACTGCCATCTGCTGATTTTTTTTCTTAAACCTATTAGCTCCTAGAAAAGTGTATGTGCTTTTGTCAAATGGCAGTTCATTTTGATAGTAGCTATTTTTCAAGAGCAGGGTCCTTTTCAAAATAGGTTTCTCTTCACTAAGGCTTCCTCTGGGTGAGATAAAAAATACTTAGTAGTAATAGGGTTTAAGGAAGTTCCTGCTATCATGTTGAACTAAACAAAAGAAAATCCTTTATATACTTAGTTGACTGGAGCCTTCAGAAAACTCGGGGCAGTGAGTCAAGTAGAAGTGAGTTGATCATTTATCCCTCATGTATATCTCACAGCTACTCTCCTATTTTAAAAAGTGATTGTAAGGTTTATGGGAAAATGATACTAAGTTGCTAAAAAAGTTAAATGGATTCTTATGTAATAGGCATATCTAAGGTGTATGTTTAGTCCTTATGTTTTTTTACTTCTGTACAGCAACAGCATTAGGCTTGATTTGGTTGTGGAAGGCAGATCTGGTCACCCTTCTCATTACCACTTTCAACAGAAATCTTAACATGAAATTGGGTTGGTATGAATATGCAGTGCTCTAGCAGCATCACACACTTAAATGACATCCGCCTCAAAGGATATCCCATGTGCAGAAAGGCATTTCTGTAGCGCTCTTATAAAATACTAGTTTCTCTATTAGGAAGATAATGTTGCCTTATGATGTCTTTGTTTCTATAGGCTTGTTACCACAGCTGATAGGTGTTGCTCCAGAAAAGGCTATTAAGCTAACTGTACGTACCTTTTTTTTTTTTTCTGGCATCCTTTTGTTTGTTAACGTAACAGGATTTATTTCCTAAAATGTGTGAAAGATGACCACTTACAAGCACTCTAATACATATGGTTGCAGTTGTACTTGATGTCTCTTAGTAAGGAGGAAAAATAACTTAAAATCGTGTGTAATGTATTGTATCGTTACTAGGTTAATGACTTTGTCAGAGACAAATTTACTAAGAAAGATGGTTCCATTCCACTTCCCGCAGAGGTCCTTGCTGGAGGCTGTGTAAGTATCCATCCTGTATTCCTAGGGAAAAATTATTTGTGTTTTCTGTTTGGAAATCTTTGCGTACTTCTAAGTTGAATTCCCTTGGAATTATGTCCTTGATCAACTTCTTTTGGACCAGTTTCTTTTTCAGTTTCAGAAGTGGTTTTATTCACAAAAGGCTAAAGAGAAGGGACCTTTCCTCCCTTTCCATACTTTTGCCTGAGTTGTTGTTTGTGGTTAGTTTGGAAAGATACAGGTACTTCTTGAGAAAGGATTATAGAGATGATGTTTGAGTTTCCTTCAGGGCTAGAACAATTTAAAAGATCTATTTCTTGCTGAAGATTTTAAGAAGGAAAAGAAATACACTCTTCACTTTGCTATGTATGAATTTTTTTGTTAGCGAATATGTGGAAAAAAGGAACAATGTAGTCTTGCTTTTCAGGTAACAGGTATGAGCGAATTTTCTGTTTAAAAGACTTTGTATAAAATCTAGCTGTGTTACTTCAGAAGCTAACTACATCAAGCATCTAAATACAGCTCAAAACCAAATTGTGTTTTTGTTGAGATGGAGGGCTGTAATTCAGTGGATCTCTTAGCAATCTGTAAGTGGTTTGAATTGATATTGATGATAGATTTCTTTTAGTTTTGCACATTGGCTGATTTCATTTGTGGGATTCCCCAACAGTTGTTAACCCTATAAAATGTTTAAGGCTAGAGTGAAGTTTCTTTTGTAGCAGAGAACACTAATAACTTCCAGTTGAGTAGGCTGACAGGCTGGTATAAAACCTCCTCTGCTTACAACAAACCTGGGGCAGAAAGGTTGTTGACCTCTGCAAACTTTTAATTCAAAGAAGCAGCCCTGAAGGGAGGCTGCTTATAGTTCTGCGTGATTGAATTTGGCAGCCTAGTACATGCTTGAATCTTCACCTGTATAAAGTTTATTTTCTGAGAAATGTGAGAAAGCAGCTGTGATGTATAGCTAGCAGAAGATGAAACTTTTTCTGGAAAGCTCAGTAGCACAGAAAGCACATGCACAAGGCATTTGTAACTGAAGTGAATATAGTTCATTAGTGTTTTTCTCTGTGCTTAAGCTAATAATTAAAATCAAGCATCTGATAATCAGTTTTATTATTTTATGTTCTTTTTTACTGAAATATGTAATATTATTTGGTTTGAGTGAGGCTACCTTTCTTCATTTTTTCTGTATTCCTTCTCTCTCTGTTAATACAAAATGATGGGTTACTGTGGGACTGTTTGGTTTTCATATATTTTTAAATTATTTTCAGCACCTGGATGTGAGTAACAGGTTTTTTTTGCTTTTCTTTATTGTTCAACACTTAAACATTTTGCTATTAGAATCATAGAATAGTTAGGGCTGGAAGGGACCTTAAGATCATCTAATTCCAACCCCCCTGCCATGGGCAGGGATGCCTCACACAAACCATGTCACCCAAGGCTTTGTCGAGCCTGGCCTTGAACACTGCGAGGGATGGAGCAGTCACAACTTCCCTGGGCAACCCATTCCAGTGCTTCACCACCCTTACAGTAAAGAACTTGCTCCTTATATCCAATCTAAACTTCCCCTGTTTAAGTTTTAACCCATTACCCCTTGTCCTGTCACTACAGTCCCTAATG
>WYDI02028721.1:0-32542 GCA_009867235.2 Psittacus erithacus
GAAAGGAAAGGAAAGGAAAGGAAAGGAAAGGAAAGGAAAGGAAAGGAAAGGAAAGGAAAGGAAAGGAAAGGAAAGGGGGCATTTCCTGCAAAACTTTCCTTTAAAAAGAAAAGCAGTTTTCAGCTGAAAATACTTCAGCAGCAGCAGCAGCAACGACAAAAAAGTAACTGTAGCAAGTAGTTAAACCACATGAATAAATTTACTCACCTGCATAGCGCGATTTCCTCGTTCGCTAAAAGTTTATGAACAGCTCATGTCAGTGGATGGATTCCTGGTAATTTCAGTGGTTTATTTCAGTGGTGTAATCCTAACACAAATTTGGTATAAGTTCAGGATAGGTGTCTGGCTGTGGTGATTCCTGATTTACATCATGAGCCAGTGGAACTGAACTCTGACATTTCTTCTTAAACACAGTTAACATTAAATGAAGCCGGCTTGTTTGACCTTACGTAGTTCAGTGTTCCACAGAGATAATATTAAACTCTGTCCTGACACGTAAGTACATTAACCCAGACGATCCTAAAGGAAAGCTAAAGTCATGCATGTATCAGAGGGCATGATTTACCCTTGCAATAACCAGAAATTTCAATTACATAACTGGTATATGAAGAATTTTAAATCAAAATGATTGCTGAATAAAAGTGAGCACTTCACTGGCTTTATCCTTCAGCCAAGCCAATTGGAAAGAATGCGTTAACTTTACCTTTTGCCTACTCTGTCTGGCTGTGCCTGGAGAGTTGCCTTTAAGTAAACCTCACTAGGATACTTGGTATCTACTCTACAGCTACATCGTGGTTTTTCTTTTCCTTTTAACCATAGCAACCGCCGATTCTAATAAGAACTGGCATGATACTGGGTTTTGTAAGATAATACTGTTTTAAGGCTTATGTTTTGTGATGACTGTAAAACCCAGCAAAAGCTGTGCTCTGAAGAATCTCAGGAAGACGTAATGTGCTAAACAGCGTCCTGTGCCAAAGCGTGGAGTTCAGGGGTGCAGGACCCAATCCCCCTTCAGACTGCCTGGTAGTGAATATCTGCGGTGCAAAAGAGTCGGGGTGCTTGTGTGTGTGTGTATTTTTTGCTCGGTGCAGTTTCTCACTGCCTGGTGGATGGGGTTCACAGCCCCTTGCAGGATTTCGCGAGGCTGTGGGCTTACCGCTGCCCCCCGGGGGGAGCTGTAGGCTGTCGCAAGCCTCCCCCTGCCGGGTTTACAGACTCGGGGGACGCGGATGTGGACCGTGTGGAAAGGCGACAGCTCCAAACCGGCTGAATCACCGCTTTGACTGCACAGCCTACGATGGGAAAACAGTAATCCAACAAAGCGATGAGGAATTGAAGCTCTTTTTCCACCTACAGCTGAGAATGTGTTTGATAAGCAACACCTAAAACATGTTAGGAAGGAGACAGTTTGTTTGCCTGAGTGTGACTTTCTTGGCAGCAGGATTTCTCCCTAATTTATAACCATTATGTAAACTTCTGACTTCCAGATTCACACTGTGAAAATATTCAAGATGAACTAATCAGGGTGGAAATCTGAAATTGTTTCTGCATGGTTTATATCCCCCATCTGGCAGTGCAGAACAAACAATATGACCCTGATAGTGTTTACATGAGTTACCTTGTTAGAGGAAATGATTGTACTTAGAAAATTGTCCTTGCTCGAGAAATTTAACAACTTGTTAGCCTAAACAGGGTTTTATATCTTTTTAATCTTCCTCCCCCCACCCCCTTGTGTATATTTTAGGAGGGGGAAGTTATTAACTGTGAATTAGAGCTTTCACACCACATCTGTCTTTTACCTACTAGCTGAACTTAGGTTAAATGTTCAAAAGTTACAGTTGGCCCTTCTGCTTACTTTCTATCGAGAGCTGTACTGGTGATCGTCCTCAGAAATTCCTATTATTCTTATTACCTATTAAGACATTCAGTGTGGCTCTTTCCCCTTCTAAAAAACGTGTCTGTCAGCAGTTTCAAGTAGCTTTGTACATGCAGTGTGCACATTCAGAAAGTGTAAACGTGCCCTGTGATTTTCATTTTGCTGCACCCTAAGTGGAGTTTCACTATAGAAAAGTTTATTACGGCCAGTTTTCACAGTGTTCGATTGAATTTGTAATTCTGCCACTCACTGAGATTTTCTTTTAAGAAGAGCTAGAGAACAGAAGGAATAGCTTGACAAATACTACTAATAATAAGACAAATTTGTCTTTGGGAACTCTGGAGTTTTCAGCAACTTTGGAAGAGAAATTTTGTTTCAGTCATTGCCTTGCAGTAGAGAATATTTTACATGTTTTAGAAGAGTCTGAATCTGCATCCAGAAGTGTTCCAGAAAAAATATAAACACATAACGTTATACCATGAGAATTCATAACCCTAAAAGGTAATTGTTTTTATAAAAGCTGGTCATTTAAATTAGAGTTATTGCACAAAGCTACCAAGGGAAGACAATATGTCTTTTTTTAAAAAAACCCTAAAATAAGTGAGGTCTTGTGTAGTGAACCGTTAAATTTTTTGGCTCTAGCTTGTATTATTCTGTAGTTTTCAGTTGGCCTTCTGGTGATCACTGTGAATTAATGGAATATGACTGTGTCATGTGAGCTTTCCAAAAAAATGATGGAATTATATTAAATTTATTTTACTATGAATTCTGTCTATGTTCTCCCAGAAAAATTCCTGGACACAAATAATTTTAAAAACAACCAAACTGGCTTGTCTTTCAGGCTGAAGTTTAAAATTTTTTTCCAAACACTTAAAATCATAATTAAAAAGTGGATTTTCTTTCATACTAATGTATGGAGCCAAGATAATGCATACTTTGTATTAAAATTTTGGCAGTTTTTTTACATCCATTTTTTAGTCGAAATCAAATTTATATGCTAAATGATTTACATTAAAGTTTTTTTATTTTTCTTCGCTTGAAGGTTTAAGATGATTTGAAGCAAAACAACATATCCAATATCCCAAAGTGACTCTGCATTAAGACCAGGTTTTTAAACAAAATATATTTTTAATTTGAATTTTTTTTTTTTTTTTTTTTTTTTTTTTTTTTTAATGAAAGAAATGTTCTCTGTTGGAAGGAGTGCAGCTGTATAAAGCAGTAAATGGAGTGGATCCTACAGCAAAGTAGAAGTACCATTGACTCTTAGGGAAACAGTTTTAGGGTCAAATTATACAAAGAAAAAAAGGAAAGGGAGATTTTAGACATGAAAGAAAATCTTATATCCTCAATACACTGTAGTGTTAGAGAGATCCAAAGGGCGTTTGAACATGACAAATCTTTAGGAACTGGGAGACATGCAAGAACATTGTGAACATTTCAAAAAACTTATCCAGTTAATTTAAAAGATTGAATTAAGTGTTGCTCAATAGAATGTAAGGAAATAAAAGGAAAAGATTTCTTTTTGGAAGTACTTTTTGCCCGGGTTATAGGTCTAATGTGAAAAATGCAGATTTTTCTTTTTAATCACAACTTATTTCTTTTCCTTTTTTTTTTTCTTTTTTTTTTTTTGACAGCTGAAAAGCAATTAGTTGTGAAAGCTTCAAGGGCTATTTTAAAGCACATGGTTCCTAAATAGATTTTAAATTTGTTGACTAGAATGCACTTATCATTACTTACAGGAAACATAAATTCTAGGTGAAAAGAAAACCTGGGGAACGTTGAGCAATAACTAAAATAATATGTTAGAATGAGTGTTAATTTCAAACCTTTACATAATGAAAAAAAAAATAGAAAAAAGTGAAGGTAAACTGCTGTTTAACAGCTTCTCACTGTTATATAAACTTTCAAACAACCATGAAATGTAGGTCTCTGGACATCACTTAAAAGAACAACAAATAAACAGAGGGTCCTACCACACTTGTGTTCCCTAATGTGTAGCTAAAAGGTTTAGCTAAGAACAGAAAGTGTCTAAAACTCCTCTTTGTTTATCTACGGCCTTGTGTACCACAAACACAAATAAGCAAAACAGGGCTGGAGTGGAGAGGTAGGATTCGGCCTGCCTGTGAATAAGGCACAGAGAAGGTTAAAAGCCTATTAATGTCTCTAGAGGGTCATCTTACCTTTGTGCATGCAGCAGGCTGGGACATTTATGTAGCAAAGAATCACCTACTTAAAAAATAAGGATGCTGCACTTAACACTCCTGTGCCAGAACATCTCAGGGGACTTGTATATCTTTCATGGAAATTTGCTGAATTGTAGCAGTTTAGCAATTACTAGGGACTTAGTATAATGGTGTCCTTTTACAAGGTAAAACACAAGCCAGGCTATTACACCTAATGCACCTTCAGGCTGCAAGACTGCATCCTCTTCAGACTTACTGTGATCATGACCAGAAATTTATAGTAGTCCTAAATCATACAAAATTCCTCTGAAATGGGGTGTGGCCCTGTATAAGCTAGACTTTCCTACTGAGAGGAAGTGTCAGTACCTGTGTTGTTGGTGTAGACCAACCTGGGGAGGAAGGTCTGCTCCTGAGAAGGAACCTAGCTCTTGGTGATGGCACAAACCTGCTACCAGAAAAATGTCATCAGCTCTCTGTTACACTGGTGTAAACTAAGAGTTATGCAAGTTGTCTAGAAGTATACCTGAGCAGAAGGACATTTTGCTCCAAAGATAATATTTGCAATGCTTTTATCCCTGGACACTAAACCAATATAAATAAAATAATATAAGTAAAGGCTGCAAGGGTAATTTTCTTTGGGTCTTACTCCAAAATATGCTACCTTTCCCTCTCCCTCCAAAAAAGAAAAAAACTCCAGCTTTCTTTTAGGGATTTCATTCTTGCTTTTGTTTTGGCAAAAAAAGTGTTTAGGCAACACGGTGATAAGAAGCAGTATAAATCTAATAGCCCACTGAATGTAGCATGTTTAAGAGAAAAGCGGGGCCTCTGGTTCAGACACAGTAATTAATATCTATTGGAGTGCCGGCTTCCTTGAGGTATTCATTATGTGAAATCAGGTACTTACATGTGCAGCAATTAAGTTGATATATCAGTGTGTATTATTTATTTATTTGTGTAAAGTGCATATGATAAATTACCAGAATGTGGACGACTTTTAAAAACTGTTACTAATCCCAGTGTTGGTCATCTAACCTAAGAAGGAATGAAGATCTATGTAAGCTGTGATGATGATGGTTATACAATACTGCAATGACAGCAGAACATAATACAAATGTCATTACAGCACAGGGCAGCACACAAGTATTTTGACTGCTTGCAGATTTCATTCGAATGATAAAATAAGGTGTGTGTGTTTGTAGCAACAATTAATCAAAGGATCCATTTGCTCGCTTTATTCCTGTTTACAGGAACATTTCATGGCAAGAATTCACTGGTGGCATTTCTAGAGTGATGTGGTAGGTAGGAGACTATGTAAAGGGCTACAAGCTGTAGAATGAAGTCAATAGCAGGCAAACTACACAATAAAAATGCAAATTGCAGAAGGAGTATGTACAGGAACAGAGAGCAAAAAATATATTCCCCATCTGGGCAGTTATTGAACATTTTGGACCGTGGACACGCAAAATGGGGTGGAGCGGAGATTTTCCTGGCTTGCCTTCCACATCAATCAGTTTGTTGGGAATTGTGCACAGCAAACACAGTTGTGCCATTCTGAAAAAGACAATGGATCAGAGAAACAGCAACAACATATTTCCAAAATGACTGGTGGTTCTGGGGTCTCATTGGACATACTTTGAAGCTGTCACACTTTCAGGAAGTGTCGAAGCCCTATTCTCTGAAACTCAGGCCCTCTCAGTCAACTAAGGGCAAAGCACATTGTGTTAGGAAGGCTCCAAATGAGGGACATGAAAATCCTCATCCAAGATAATTGCATTCAGGGGATTTCTGCCATTAGAGTAAACAACTCCAGAAATTCAAATTCACTGTTCTTATTATTGATGTAAGTAAGTGATTCTCAACCAAAATGAAAAAACAGCACATTATTGTGAAACGAAAGAAAAAAAAATTCTAGATATCCTCTGAAATGAAAAGCATTCCAGGGAATGTGCCGAGCCCACACCTTTGTTGTAAGAAGTAATAACACATAAAGTCACTTTTTAAAGTCATGCACATATTTTTCATATAAACATATGCAGGTTAGACAATATTGGGATTTTGTCCCTGAAATGTCTTTGTGTTGACTGTTGAATGGGATGTGACAGTCTTAGGACTCAAAATGATGCTTTTCACTTGTCAAATGCCCTACAAAAGTTTTTGTAGGTTCTCAAGACTATAATGGATTTTCAAATTCTTTAAATTCAAGCTATTTTTCTGGTTTTTGTTTGTTTTGTATTTAATAAATCAGTGTAAGAAAGTTCATGTATCATTTTGGAGTTGACTGTATTAGCCCAGGATTAGCACTAGAGGTTGCTGAATTTTTAGTTGAAGATTTTTTCAAGAAAAAAATCACTTTCATCAATATTTTTTAATTGTTCAGAAAGAAGCCAGGAAATAAAAAATATTTCAAAGTTTCAAAATTTCTTTTCAAAGGAAAACCCCAAATCATCTGCTTTTGGTTTTATTTTCTTTTTTTTTAAAAAAAAATCTAAAAGCATTCAAAAATCAGTTTTATGTTTAACTGAAAAACAGAAAAAGGGAGAATTACTTTGTCTTTCAAAAATGTCATTGATACATTTAAATAGTACTGGAAGTTAAAGGCTTTAAGTCCTAGAATATTTTTCTTTTCCTTTTATCATTTTTTTTAATTTATTTTTATTTTGTATCTGCCTTTACAAGGCTGTAAATTGTGATTAATCTACCAATCAATCACCAGGATTGAATTACATTTCATACTGTGCTACATAACTAATTAATGGTCTTATGTAAGTGCAGTTTAGCTGTGGTGTTTTGAGCCTCCTCACGCATGGCGGTTTTGAGGCTCTGAACTGAATCCCAGACTTTTGAGGTTCATGTTCTGGGCAAGACTGACAAAGTGTCATCTCTGGTTGCTGTGGACTGTGCATACTTAACTCTGCCAGACATTATTCACATTAGTGGAGCACACAGGATGGAGAAGTGCACATGCTCTTTCCATACCCAGCCTCTCAATCTTGCGTGTGCAAGGATGCCCCATTCCTAAGAAATACCTTTCTCAGATATGTTCCTGTATGACTTCCCTAAATAGACTCCCAATTTACTGTTTTCATGTGATCCAGACACCTTCAATTCTCCTTTGAGCTCTGAGAATGGTTGGACCAGAAGCAGCAACAGTGCATGTGGTCTACAATAACCTTGCAGTTGTTTGATGGCCCAGAATTCAAAGGAACTTAAAATAAGAGATTAACCTGTGAAAGGTTCTTCCCCATCAACTCAGAAAAGTTGAGACAGATGCAGGGAGACTGAGCGAGTAGTTGAGACAGGAAGACAGAGGTAGGAAGTAACTGAGCCCAGAATATACTTTTATCTTCCTATTCCTATGCAAACAATGAAAAAGTCATGATATTAAAAGCAGAAGAGTAAAGTTCTTTACTCAGGGAAGGAATGAAATTCCCCTTGCCATGCACCAACCTGCCCATGCACATCTGACCTGATTTTTTGTAACACAGACATGGATTTTCTTCATGTTCTGTTACGCATTTCCCCAGTGACAGAGCTGGGTTTGAACATATTCTGTTCTGCATTTTCTATGTCTTTTTTAGCTTCCTACTGATGGCAGATGTTCAGGGGTTTTTTCTTATGATTTGCATAGCATGAATTTTTAATTGGCTAGAAATCCTGGCCTTGGTCTTCCACAGCCCTGAAACTCATGGAGCAAAGAGCAAGTTCATGAACTGAAGATAAAATCTGATCTTCCATACCAGGCCAGTAGATTTCTTTACCCACTGTGCCTACTCTCTTCTTGAAGCTCAAGAGCTATCCAAGGTATGAGTTGGATCATAAAGGTGTCCTAATTCAACACGGAAGGAATCCTTAATTCTCTTATAGTTAAATTAGCTCCCTAGCACTGTCATGGGGAGACCATTGTCACCTAAAGCAGTAGGATTTCATTGCTAAGGTTATCTCAGATACATCAGTCAACAGCTTTACAATTTTGATATCTGGGAGAAACAGCTGTAAGATTTTAATGAGAGTAGACACTTACCACCCCCAAGTAGCTAAATAGGCTAAAAATATCCCTTGTTTTGATATTCCTAGGTTCCCTGAGGTTAGCGGTCTGTTTAATTTGCTGCCCGTTTGAATTCAGGAACTCCCTTGACAGGTTTTTGACAGTGCAAAATTTTGTTAACAGGAAGGTTTGAGTCAAGTAACATACCCACTCAGTCCCCTTCTTTAGCTGTCCTCAACAGTATATTGCTCCCATTTTGTTCATAAAATGAGAACCAACAAAAATGCCAAAGATCTGGTAGGTTCTCTACTGTTAATTTCCAAAATAAAATCATTCCTCACCATTTTTTTTTCAATTAATTTATTCTGGTTCAACACCAACCCCACCACCCCCCCAAAAAAAAGAAAGAAAATCAGAAAAACCAAACCCAAAAGCCCAAAGAAATCACAAATAGAAGAACACCCTAGGGACCTTGTTGTTGTGAAGTTTTCTTTTTTTGAGGTTTTCCAAGTGAATTCTCTTACAGTCTTTCTTTACTGATAATGAGCTTATGCCCTTTCCTTGATACAATGTTCAGAAGCCCACACCATCAACCACACTACAATGATGTGAGTGTGGTTGAGTTTATGGTGGAATACAGGCCTTCCTTTCTTGTTCCATGTTAGGAGCTCAAGTGGCAGTAGCCACCCTGCTGAAGATGCAATCAGTCCTGAGACCTGCTTCTGGGAGGTAAATGTAGGTGATTTGCATATCAGCTTTGTTCTAGTAGGTTATGTGCTGAGCAGTCTAGAGGAAAGGTTACACAGGGAAGGAAAACTGCTATTCAGGTATTAAATTCCCTTTCATGAGATGCATCTTACCTTTTATATGGAAAACACATACCCCAAACATTCTTTTCTCATTCCCGCGTGAGGTGCTCCAGACCTGTGTTTGCTACAAATGGTCCAAGTGAATAACCCTTTGGGTTATGATCTTAAGGTCCTTTCCAACCCTAACCATTCTATGACTCTATGATTCCTTTAGCAAAACCAAAGCTTACTTCTTTGGTGGAATAAGGTTCCAGGTGAGTGCCCTCAGCATTGGTCTACAGCTACAGTTTCTCTTGGGGGAGGCTGAACAACGGAGAAGTTGGGTGGAGACCAGCCCTCAAAGACACACTAACCTGAGAGGAAATACAGAGAACTGCTCTTACTGTTTGGGAAATGGGTAGAGGGATGACCACTCTTTTTCAGTCCTTACTGTGGTCTTACGGGCGCTCTAGGATATCTGCTGCCCTTGGAATTTCTGGGGAGACAGGAAGAGGAGCCCAGAATGGGCATATGGCATCTGTACCCAGAGAAAAAATAGCACAGAGCAGGGAAGACCTGGAAAGTAAAGGTATCTGTCATCCCTGAGCTGAAAGCAAGGTATAACAGCTTGACAAATGCTACCATGGTCTTGCTGCTTCCTTTCTGCAGCAGCGCCCTAAGCAGTGTTAGTGTACCTCACAGGGGTCTGTATTCTTCTCCACTGCTCAGCCAATGCATGCCCCAGAGAGAGTGTTTGCACTGGTTTGGAAACTCTTGGAGCTATCCTGAGTTGGGCTGACATACCTGAAATCATTATTCAGAACTGAAGTATATTTGTGAAGAAGCCATATGATGACTAAAGGTCAACCTTTATTTCAGTCAAATATATACACAGGGGCTTGGTATTCCCAGTGTTACCATTATACCCCAGTCAGCTACAAAATATGAAGCTTTAAGCAGGGGGGAAAACCCCTCTGGACATTTCTGTTGGTCTTTTCTTTAATGGATTTCCTTTAACTTTGTAGGGACTCAGGAACAAGGCATCCAGAAATACAGCATTCCTGTGTTGATGTGTCTTACTTGTGCAGGCTAAGTTTATACTACAGAGCAAACAGTGCCAGTGCCTGTTCTCTGGCCATGAGGCCAGATGGCATTGTCTCGACATTTACGTGTTGCTAAACTTGCTTTATTTACAAAATGGGGACTATTTCAAACTGCCTGTTCTCAGTGGTCATTCTCCCTTATTAACTTCTGCACTGTGCCAAAGAATTGTTTGGGAAATGCTAGGTGATTTTAACAAAACCATGCCGGGGCCATTCTTATAATTTAACCATGTAAGTGATCAAGTTGCAGTACCCAGAATATTCCCTGGCACTGGTTAATTTATTAGCATAGGTATAGCCATAGAAAGGGACTATTGTGTCCATAACTGGCAACATGATGCCTTCCTGCTTGCAAGCCAGAACTTATTTTTGGCAGCCAAATTACTCCACAAACTCATGTCTGTTCTGTTCCTGTGTATTAGAATCACATTTGAGATAAAGATTAAAACAAGAGGACAAATTAACGGGCTGTTTATCCATCTTCAGTGTTCTCATGCTCTGGGTAAGAAATTAAATGCTGCCCATTCCATTATTTGAGGTTTGATTTATGTTCTGAAGTTTAGTTGATCTGCACTACTTCATTTTTCATTTTAAAATAGACCCAAGGACCCTGACCCTCTTAAAAAGAAAGAGCATTAGCTTTGTGGTATTGCTGTACAAAAAGTAAACAGCGAGTTTTATGAGGAAAATGTCTTCAGGATGCATAACTCTCATGCCAAAGCCTGAATGTGGGATGTAGTGTGTGACAAAGACGCAAACTGAGGGACACATAGAAACTATTCATCCAGTAAATTTAAAATGTGATGGGATCCAGTCCTGTAGTATAAATAAGTCTTGCTATAACCTCAAAATTATGATTCTTTTTTTCTGATGCAAATGGTTGTCAACAATGAAAGTGTGGTACAGCCACACTCTGGAATGTAGGAATCTGAGTCCCAAACTAACTGGTGAAATATCTATATATATATATCGTATACCTCTTTAGTTCTTGCAATTTTTCATTAATGATTCAGTTTAAAAATGGCAACTGAGTCTTTTACTTATTATATCCCATATATTGCACTGACTCGTCATTAATATAAACTAGATATCAACCTGAATTCAACCCACCAAAGTGCTAGTGAGGGATATGTGCGGTTTGAACTTTTATTTTTGACTTTTTGTCTTTTTTTTTCCTTCTTTCTTTTCTTCTTCTTTTTTTTTTTTTTTTAATGCAAGAAAGTGGTTTTAATTCTCAGCTGCAAAATGTGAATAAAAAATGGTAAACAAAATATTACTTTATGCAAAGCTTGTTTAACAGTGTTATTCAATGTGATGTATACTACTGTACTTAGTAGCTTGGCTAAAGCAAGCCGGTCAACTGGAATACTTATTTATGTGTCTGAAACCCTGCTGTAAATTGAAAGTTGTAAGGAAGTGCTAATGCAGCCTCTGCTGTGAGATAAGAGTGAAAGTGTGGCTAGTCATGTAACAACTTCTGTTGAATTCTTTACTAAGTATGCGGATTAAAATCCGTTAGATGTGATAGTAATGATATGGTTCTAATCCAGACAGATTTTATAGTTCAGGAACACCTTTGACTTCAGTGAAATAATTCCTGGATTAATCTGATTCAAATGAGAAGAGAATAAGGCCTCAAATGCTGCAGTTCTAATGAAACCATTCTCTCTGATCCTGTCTCTGACCTCCCATACTTTATCTTCCAAAGATCAGCTTTGTGGTGTTAATTATGGGGTAAGTAAGCAGTTACTTCCTAGAGCAAATCAGCAAAAGTCCAGGTTTGCTCTAGAGGTCCCAAAGATCAGAGCTCTGTGTTTCTTCAGGTTTCAATTTACCAGGCTCAAAACACTTAAAAGCACAAGGAGGAGAGGCTGGGGAGTGATCGGTTTACAAGTGACCTGGGAGTTCACAGTCTCCATCCCGTGAAATTACAGCCCATATAATAGGTCTTGTGCAGACAAAACCGCAACAAATTAACTCTAGCATCTTTGTTTGGAGGAGAAAAACACCTCTGCTTTATCAACAGTTCCCAGGTTGTCCTTCACTGTAGTGCCCAAGCCTTTTTTTCCAGGAGGAATATTTTGGGTATGACACACATTTCACTATCCTGCCAAGCAGGCGTACAGCATTTAACAGCAGTACAACTGGGTTTAAGTTAAAACTAATACCCCAGCCCTTCAAATGCTTGCATACACCAAGGATTTCTCTCACATTTGTAGTTACACTGAATGTCATCACTCTCTGTCTGTTACCACTCAACTGAGTTCAATCAAGTTTTCATGGTCACAAAATACTTCTGTGACCTATATGAATTTAACGACATGCAAAAGTGCAAAGCAGTATATACTGAGCAGTGTGTTTGCCATGACACATCACCCTGTGTGCTTGATGCCATTTTATAGATGGGTCTGGGAATGTATATGTGTCTGTATTCTATTGACCTTCACCAAACCCATGAGCATAATGAGTGATCATATCTAGTGGAAATTAAGCAGACAGATGAGCAGCACTGACCTGTAAAAAGAAGAATCTGTTAAGATGTTTTGAAAAATAATTTTCTCAAGTTATATTAATTTTTTTCTATGCCTCTGTCAAAGATAATTTTTTTTTTGCAGATGTCAAAACTGAAAAGATTCACAAATTTCATTGTGAAATCTGCCATTTTTGCAAAATTTTAATTCCAGAGTTTATAAATTTACTGTTAGTTCCAGCACTGAATTCCATTTCTCCTTTTCAAAAAACTTTATTTGCTGCTAGGATGTACTACAGCAATCTTGAAGTTTTAGACTGCAAGCCCAGATTCAAGGTGGTTATATTAGTCTGTCCAAGAAGAATACATTCAGTGGCGTATATAATCTGAAGTAAAGAATTTAAACAAAGACTCTGGAGATGGAAGCACGTTGCTTCTTTGAGATTAGCAGTTGTTTCTAGGCCCTCATCTACTTGTGCAATTTCCTTGGTGGGGTTCCAGAGGATAACTTCTCTCCATATAAAAATACCATATAAATAACATTAGGAATATGCTTCAGTAGGGCTCTGTGCTTAAGATGAAATGCTGCCTGATCCTTTTGTGTATTTGGGGAATAAAAAGAAACCCCTGTAGCTTCTATTTAGAAAATCATTAGAGACCAAAAGGACGCAGAAGGGTGTTAAGTGTTGTTGCATAGATGAAGCAATACACCGGTTTGTAAAAGCAGCTAGGCAAGCAGAAGGCAGAGATACACAAAGGAGAAATAAGCTGCCCTTTTCATACAGGCACTGAGAACCAGAAAACCTAGGAAAAAAATGGCCACTACTCTGTAGGTGCAGTGCACGTGCTTACCTCAAATCAATTGATTATTACCATTGTATATTTTGTTGTACTCCAGACATTTGAGCAGAGAAGTTAGACAGTCACCTTTTTTTGGTGACTTCTCAGTACCTGCATGTACAGAAATGGAAGAATATGCATGCTCACAAAAGTCCCAAAGCCACTGGAGGGGTGCTTAAGGTTGTAGTTGGGCATGCACAACAGCCATTTGCAAAGCTGTGCAGACACCTTCTGTAAAGGCAGGCCCTGCCTGCCTATTAGAGATGTTCAGAGCTGGGGTAGGGGAGAGAGGCTTTGGTAATGAAACCAGAACAGAGTATCTCTGACACAACAGTCACGCAGTGCCTGAGCTGATTTTGGATACAGCATGGATGACAGAGTTCACATTTGTGCAAAGAGGAAGAATGGAGCAAGATCGTTCGGGATATTGAACAGCAGTCAATCCAGCTACATGGATGACGCATATGTTGCATTGGAGACAAATGTAACAAAGTCAGGAAACTTCACGTGTGACAGGATTAGAATAACTGTAGGCTCCATGGTAGAGCAATGCAAGGAGAAGATTATATTCTCACTCTGCAGTAGCTGGCTTAATCATATGGACTAGTTGCTACTGTGTGAGGTTGTGCTAGCAGGCAATAGCAAATAGCCCTCCTGCCAGCTGACCACAGCGCTGCAGACCTCCCTCATGCTCCTTAGTGCCTCAAGAGGCCATTTCTGCAAACAATTTACCAATGCCCAGCTGCTAGGAGGTGGTTAAGTAATTTCTCAAGCTGCCCTTACTCATTTTAGCCTGCAAACCAGACCTGAGTATCATATGCTGTCTCACCTTGGACCTTTAGCAGCCCCAAGGACTTGAAAACCTGCTGTCAAGGGAACTGCAACCTTGTGTTAGGGCTGTAAATTTTTGCACTGTTGGTAAGTTAGAGTTCAGATCCAGAATGCTGACCTGAGCTTGACATGCAATATAAATGTATCCTATGATGGGTTTATTACATCCTGAAGTCTGTTGTTGTTGTGGATCCAGACTGCAGACTTTTAGCTGTATCCTAAGGTTTCATTTTTACCAGCAAGTTAAACAGGGCACAGGCACAAACACTAAAACTCTGTTATCTGTAATGTTAAATGGTGCCTTGCCTGCTTTTGACTCAAGATAACTATCTCTCTTCCTGATGATTCCCAGGTGTGGGTTAAGGATAATGTATGGGATGAATATATTCCCAGTGTTGTGCCTGTAAGTGGCCACCTTATTTTGGAGGTGAAAAGAGTTTAATACGATGGATATAACCATATCATGCTATGCTAGCTTCAGGACCACAACAGCATTTATTTTAGTTGTGAGGATGCAGGCTTTGAGAGGAACTCAGAACCTACTATTCTTACCTGGCCTAGACCCCCAGCTGATAGAGAGGCTGTCATGTCACCTGGGAGAAGATAGCGCCTCTGTGGAAAGGGTGAAAGAAGTGTGTTCGTACATATATGCCCTAAGGCAAACCTTACACTATAAATGTACAGAACAGTGATATGACGAGATGTTTGCATGGAAAAGTCTGGGCTGAGTTACTGCCTAGTAGCTGCTCAAGACAAATCCTCTGAGGCATCCCAGGAACTCGCTCCAAAGGTGGGTGTGTATTAAATACTATTTCCTAGTAAGTTGTACAACACATGCTCTTGAGGTAACACCTTTCCTTGTAAAATCTTGAAAAGGCTGATCTGTGATCTATGTTTCAGCAAGAAAATACACCAAAGAGCATGAAGAGAAAAAAGAGTAAATGAATGTGAACTAATACCTCATAATACCTTATAAAATATCATATTGTACCTAATACGGTCTGCAGTTATTGTGACAGCTTTGGATCCTCTGGCTGTTATTACTAGAATCTCACCTCTCTCAAATCATTAAAATTCATCTTGCCTAACTTATTCTTTAGGATTTCACTCCAGTCACAGCAATATATAGAGCTGAAAGAGACATCCCAGGTCACTGAGTTCAATCCTGGGAAACTCCTAGAGTCCCTGTTACAGAATTGCAAGACCTGTCTTAAAAGTAGGAAGGTTTCAGCCTTCATTTCTGCTAGTACAGCACTTTTCAAAACTTTGTTCCTCTGTTGGCTCCAAAATTCCCATTTGCAGACTGCATTTATCCCCAGCAAGTTTCCACCCATTTGTTCCATCATTCTTAGCTCTTCTGTTTGCTGCTAATCTCCCTAAATTGTTTGCAATCCACAAGCATATCCCTTCACAGCAGCATCATTTCCACATGCTCTTTGAAGTCTTTCAGCTGTCTCCCCTTCTTTTCTGAACCCTCCTCTTTGCTTATGTGCAGTATTTTATTTCTTATAGCTAGCTAGTACAAGCAATGAATACCATGGTCCCTTCTCTCAAATGAATGTTACATCTTTAAGCACACTGGCCCTAATAAGAATAAAGAACAGGTACCTGAATCCACAAGTTGGCCTCTCAGACAAATAATAAACATCTGTCAGAAGAGACATGAATCTCTGTGGGTTAGAAACTTAATCTTTACTAGTCCAGAAAGAAGTCACTCAAGAGAATGCAGTGTTGCCTGTCCTTCCAAAAATGTTGGCAGCAAAAGAACAAAAATAATCTCTGCCTCCTTCAAAGAAGTTATTAGATCAGAAAACAAGGCAAGGAATAAAATCTGCTGCTGCTGCTGTTCCTTCCCTAACACCTGTGATTCTGTGCAAGAACTTGACTCACAACCAGCACAGAAGATTTATTCAAATCTGAATATGTACTTCGGCTGAGAAAAATAAAATTATTTTATTGACAGTTCAAAGACAGACCCACGTTTTTGAGGGGGAGACTTTTTGGTGTGGCTTTTTTTTTTTTTTTTTAAATACAACTATGGCTTCAATTTTCATAATTTTAAACAGATCACTGTTATAATTAATTACGCAACAAGTTTGGGCAGTTTTCTAGCTGATTTGCAGCTCTTCTCAACCTGTCCTTGCTGGCAGTGTAATCATGACATTCTTTGTCATAAACATGCAGGGAATAAAGCTAAAACATCTTTTGTAAAATGTTTTTCCATCAATTTTCTTTAAAAAATATGAACATTTTTATTTTGCTGGAGAAAAAAAAATCTTAAATATCTTTATTTCGGCATGCAAATATTCAAAATAAAAATGTTTCAGTGCAGGTGTCAGATACTTATTAAAAATATTAGTTCAGGTTACACATATTTAAAGAACTGAAAACATGGGATATGAGAACTGAGCTGAGAAAGAACATTCTAATTGTAAATAGTGGTATAGAAATTTTTAAACAATAGTAATGTGACCCAGGATATAGACATCTTGAATTCTACAACCCCTATTAAGCAAAGTACAGCGAGACATAACAGTTAAAAATATGTAACCACACAAGTTCCCCATTTGCCCGCTTTTATTTGCTCTGTGTTTTCAATTTGTAATGACAATTTTGTATCAGAACAATAAACCAAGAGGATCATCTTTCTTTTGCCAGCTGTGACCCAAATGACTAGATTTGACTGTCCTATGAATGGAAACTGACAAATGAGACTTCAAAAGACTTCCAATTGCCAAGTTTAAGAAAATTCTGCCATCTTTTAACCAAATATTTATGTATTACATGACTGTGTTTTATTATATTTATGTATTACATGGCTGTGTCCTATTAAATTTAAGTCTCCTCTGATCAGTGATACTCTTTCAGTATCATTTGTAGTATTTGGTTTCAATTAATATACATGGAACTGACAGAAATGCACAAAACCTTGTTTATTTTCTAGCAGTTGATGCTAACTGATTAAATCATTGCACATGGCATGCTTTCCATCCCCTGTTTACTGTACAAGGCAGCTGGCAGGCGGCACCTGTCAGCCTAGGAGAGAATCTCATAAAGCTGCCCATAAAACAGTGTAGCTGAATACACATCTGCTAATAAATTCTTTTCATCATATCCTAATCAAACAAGCATATGCAGTTTATGGTGTTGCTAATAAAGGGTTTGAAATATCTGCTTGTGAACTTGATTTTATCAATGCCAACTGGTAAGACCAGTTTTTATTTACTCCTCTGCTCAGGGGAAAGGTGTGTGGTGAAGCAGCAGCACAGGAAACGGGGAATGAAAACTGGTTGTTAACATAGACAAGAACTAATCCCATTCTTTTATTAATATTCTTATCAATGTTCCTGACTCCAGCCATTGTGTGCAAATTCTTTCCAAGTGGTTCTGATAGGCAATTTTCTAATAGCATCTACTGTAACAGAGTGTGATTCATGAATTGAGTTTCAAGGTGATCTTGTCCAACTATCTGGTTGAATGACTGGAACTTAAAATACCAAGGAAATAATGATAGAGGATTCTTTTTAGTTGAGGTATAAGAACAGAGATGCTAACATTGTACTGGCTTGGAGGCTTGGTGTTAAGCAACATGACTTTTCATGGGACTATCCATTGATATTAATTGAGAATGACTGCAACTGCAATAAATGGAAATTCCTCAGTATTCTTCAGGATATCCTTTTCTTTTTCAGTCTCATGAATCTTTTGAAAATTTTTATGTATGAAACCAACCTTTGTCAACAAGAATAATTAAGTTCCTCACAGTTGCGTTCCACACAGCATAAGAAATATTTTTACTTTATTCATGATGTTTATAACACTGACAATTTTTATTTTCACATTTCTTTGAGAGAGGAAAACACTGTTTCCTGAGGTATGTGTAGAAAGACACATAGCTGAGACACCTGACGGAAGAGAGCTGTCATGAATAGAAGGAGTACGGGTATTGTGCAGAAGCAGCTGGCTTAGACAGACACACCTAGAAATATCCTTGAAGAAGTGTGACTGTTCCATAACTATCTTTCTTCCTCATCAGCTTTCTTCTGCTACTGTTTGTTAAGATCAGGCAGATGTTTAACATATAATTTCCCTGCCCTGTCTGGAAAATCAAAGCTGCAGAAAAAGTATCCAACAGTGTAGAACTTAGGGCTAAATCTTAGATGTGGGAGGTGTCCTGCGTTCTGGCTCCAAGGAGAATTGTATCATGGTATCTCAGATAAGTGTCCTGTTCAGGCAGGTGTATACCCCATAATCATTTCTCACGCTCAAAGCAAGCTGTCCCTTCACCTCTTGGTAGCTAATATTAGGTATGCTTTGTACATAGGTAGAGGATTAAGCTTGACTAGCAAGACAGAGTTTCCTAGCAAAGCCTGAAAATAAACTGTGAAGCCTTTGGCTGATGCCTGACCATGAACCGTAAGCAATCTGTGACATATAGAAAATGCTCACAGCTAAGAAGAGCTTGAACATACTAACTGGCAAAGACCAAGGTATTTATAAAGAAGGTGACATCTGAGAAAGAATTCTGGGAATGACTTTACCTACATGGTGTCTAAAGAGACAGACAGCTACTTAGCCAATCTTGAGTACATGGCTTCCCTGAAAGCCAGAAATGAAGACTGTGAATACAGGCATTGCAACATCTGCAGCTTAAGGGTTTCCACATAGGTTATAATCAGTCAACAAATAATTGAGGAAAATACTGAGTAGGGATTTTTTGGATAGAAGGAGAATGAATAAGATTCAGCAGTAATCTCCCTGAATGGGGAAAAGTTCTAATGGATAGATATAGTTTATTTCTTTTATAAAACCTTCTGGAACCATAAAAACAGATCCCAGATGCTTAGCTGATACAAGATAAATTCTCATTTTAACGCTACATTTTGGTGCAGAAACCATTTCTGGGCAGTAAAACATTATAAAAAAATTACTCAATAGATATGGAATTGAAGCAGACCTTTTTAATTGTTTGTGCTGCTACATAAAACGAACAGTGGCCACTATTTAGAATGTTTTTGAATTTCATGACTGGGGGCTATACAATGCATTAATCTCAAAACTGGGAATATAATCCCTCCTGGGCCTGTATTTGGCTGTAATACTTTAAGCAAATATCTAATTTTGTAATCAAATCCAAACCAAAATGAACTCTGACCAGAGGTACTCTGAGGTGGTTTTTATTTGCAACTTCTGAAAAGAGGCTTTCTGCCATAACATTCATTTTACTTTTCAGCTTGTGAAAAAAATCAACAAATAAAAGGCAAAGACTGCCAAAGAAATGGGTAAATATATTTACTGAGTAAATATTGTATTATTAAATGAAATGTGTCTTAGTTTCACCACGTGAAGCAAAACTGGCAGAACTGGACGGAGATCCTTTGATTTAACTGTGGGGTTTTTGACTTTTACAAACACAGAATGTGGTTTTGTGTCTCTCAGAATTCTGAGACAGATATAACAAGCTATTCTTCGCAGTAGTGGAAAACATGGAAAAAGAATCCACTTTTATCTTTAGCAATCTGGGATGAAAAACGATAATATTCTAGCAGGTGAGTCTGCGAAGAACAGAAAAAGTGATCTTATCTCTCCATTTTACCCAAGGAAAGATCAAGTAGACCAAAATTCTGGCATGTTTGTCTAACCTGTTCTTACAACCTGTCAGCAAGAAAAACTGCACCAGTTGCCAGGCGAGCTATTCCAGGGCTTGACTCTTCTCACCCTCAGAAAGTTCTTTCCACTGTCTAACCTAATTCTCCCTCTCCGCAATTTAAACATATTGTTTTTCTTCCTGTCATCAGATCTGGAGACAGACTATTCTGTTCCTCTTTGCAGCAACCTTTTAATTGCTTCCCGCCAGGGCTCCGCTCCCCAGACTCCTCACACCATGTATTGGATCACCTCCCTGAGCCATTCTGCAGCTGAGCAATTAGGTGTCTCCTCAAATTATCTAGGCTTAATTTTTCAGATAGTCCAAGGACTGATGCAGGGAATCAGTCAAACACCGACAGCTCTCCCTATCCACTAAACCCAATTTAGTTCTTCAATTTATACTCACCTCAATTCTGCGCATAATCTCTACCCATACTGTCACTGCATAGAAAAGTATCAGTGTAACAGATGGTAAAGCAGACACTCTTCATATCTAAAGCAAGCTGAAGAAGTATTTTCTCTTAAAGAATATAAAAAGTTTCAAGCCTAAAGACAGGCCACATGGGGGCAGGAAGAGATTTAGGCCTTTTGGTAGGGTACTTCAGGCTACCCAGTCTAAGGTTAGAAAGGGCTTGTGAGGAAACAAAAGGGCTGTGAGAATATCCCTAGCTGCTGACACGGATGTGGCAGGGCAGCCACAGCTGTGAGCCTCAACTGGCAAGAGTGTGATAGACAAACTTTTTGCAGATCACGAGCTGCAAGTGAATTAGTTTGTGCCAAAGCCCATGAGGTAAGTAACCAAGCAAGGCTTTACTCCAAGTGCTGCAGTGTTCGAACACAATTAGTTCACATTACAGAGAGCAAACAAAACCATAAGCCAATTGTTAGAAATCAGGAATGGAATAGCTAATTTAAAAAAAAGATAGCATGATGTGCTACTATAAATTCACAAAAAAATAGAAAAGTTGTGAACAATACTGAAATCATCCAGATACAACAACAGGACTGAAAAACATTGAGGCAAACGGAGGGGTATGGGAAGACTTCTTTGTGAAGAATCACTTAACGAAAGAGGACTCTCAGGTCTGGGAAAAAAAATACTGGGGAGGAGGATATGGAAAAGGACTATACAGCTAGGTGTGATATTAAGGAGGCCCTAAGGATTGATTGTTTAGCTGGAACTAGAGGGGAGGTACAAAACCAAGTAATAAGCTCATTCACTTGGGGTGAAGTTAAGCTGTGGTGTTCCTTCACATAGGATGCTGTACATAACAAAATTCAAGAGAAGAAACAGACAATTCAAGAAAGAGAAATCCACTGAGCTCAGAAAGTCCTTTAAGTAAAAGCTGTTTGAGGTAGGTAGTTTTGCTATCTCTTTAGCATAACATAATTCTTATGTTATTATCTTGGCACCTGCTTTTCATACCTTTTTGAAGCTAGGTGGGCTTTTTGTTGGATGCAGTACAACCACTCCAGAGTAGGAACAATATGGATGTGAGCCATTCTGGGACAGCTGACGTTTCCATGAAGACCAGAAAGCGGTCAGAAAGGCCATAGGGACACTGCCACAATGTTATTGCTCCAGACTTTGGCTCTTCCTACCACCCACCCAATCCTTCCATCTTGATGCCCTCATCCTCACCAGCTGTGCCATCAGCAACACACTGCTGCTAGCAGAGTGCTATTTCTTCTTGCTTAGCAAAAGCAGTATCCATCTGTAGGTTCCCCCATTCTTTTGACTGGCAGGTTTTTGTGGTCCCTCATCTTCTGCTGAGATATTCTTAGGAGTTCCTATGCCTGAAAAGAGATGTTTTGCCACGTCCTTCGAAGGTCAGAGGACAGAATTTCTGTATCGCTATATTGTTTCTTGTATACAAAAACTAAACCTATGCTGTTAGTACAATGTCTGCTTTCTGGACCTGAGGGAATGTTTCACATCCATACATCTAACCTCTTTCCCTGTAAAACAGGTTAGCCACATCCAAAGTGTCTGTTGGATGTTATTCCTGACCTATGTAGTCAGTTTGAACTATGCTCAGCTATTACCTGGGAGAATGCTAGCTGGCATAGGTCAAAGGTGTGTAATAATTTAACCATATGGATAATTGTGTGCCAGAGCTTGGGCCTTCTCTATGGCACTACTGTGACAGTATTTTAAAGTTGGAAATGGATTTCAGGAAAGAAAAGTGTTCTTAAGTCTGACAATGATTGTCTAGGGAGTGCCAGATACTTTTGATAGACCTCTAGAATTGTCCCGTTATTGATAATTTAGTCAACAGAAACTGGCACACCAAGCGAGAATTTTCTTTTTAACCATGGATAGTCGACTGTTCATAGAATCATATAATCACATCTATATAGTATCTTAGGTCATGTTTAATCTTGTACTGTAAGGCCATCTTCTAGTAATGTAATGGTTTAGATAATGCTTGCTTCATTCTTCACCTCATCTTTTTTTCAAGGGAAAATACATGTGAAATATTGTGTCTGCTCAGGAAAACTTCAATTATGGTTTAATTTTGGTGCAATGTTTTCATGCCTTCGCTAATGTCTGTAAATAATAAAAATGGCAGCACAGAGAACTGAGAACTGTATTTTGAACTTCAGGAAGAAGGTAAAGTCCACATTAGCTCATTAATTAAATAGTTCACCCATGAATTTCAAGTCTCGATGTGCATTATTTTACAATTGTACTCTGAGCAATCTCAAAAATGTGGTCTAAAAAAAGACCTACGGAGATTTTTTTTCCAGTTAACTTGTAACAAGAAGTTCCATAAATGAAATGATTTTTAGGGAGAAAAAATTTTTATAATTATTTCAAGTGTGTTAATCTTTTCAGTATTTAATAAATAAATATTTAATAAATAAATGCTTAATAAATAAATAGATATTCCAAGTTACGTATATCTGTAAAATTAATTATTACGTATAGTTAATGTTTAATGTCCAAGCTGAATCCTATCCTTTTTGGTGCTCCACAAGTGCCTTTTTTAAGTCCTTAATAATTTTTATTGCTTATAAAATTACTTCTTATTTAAGTAATTAGTCTATTTAGAAGAAGTACTAAACACTAAGGCATATATAGGTGAAATGTGCTTTGGTATTAAAAGGTTGCTTAGCAAAAATAAAAATTTCAATAACTACTATTTAACAAGAAAGTGTGGTCCAAGAGCAAACAAGTTAGCTGTTCTTAAATCACTATAGAAATGGGTTTGGATTGCAGCTTCTCCTTTCAATTTAAATTGGTGAACAATCAGATTATAATCAACATCAATAAAGCATACAGGCTAGAATAGTAAAAAATAATGTTGAAACAAAATAGTTCATGTCAGTTGAAACAAGGAAATAGATTCCCAGGTGGCTCATAAAAAAATGGGAAACAACCATAATGAACACTGCACTGAATCCAACCGTCTAGTCCTTCCTGAGGCAAATCTTCTCTTGACTTCAAGCCATCTTGCTTGTGTAAGAAGTTGACTACTGCTCTGGCGTGGGAGATCTTGCTTATTTTTGAACACAAACCCCCTCAATCTTCACAAGTCCTTTAACTTTGTGTGTGTTTGTGTGCCTGCTCCCAGTGACTGAGGCTTGTTGTCCATTAAGAGCTGTGATTTATTCCCAAGTTTTCTTCTGTTGTTGTGGATATTTATTCTGCCTTGTTTTAATGTGCAGTTCAAAGCAAATAGGAAAACATCCCAAAATTCAGAATCACAGCAAGGTCTTATTTCATGCTGGATAACATTTTTTTCTGTCTTCCCACTGGGCTGGATTACTGGGTGGTGACTGACTAGGCCCTTAGTGAATATAGACATTCAACGCCTCATCTTTAATTCACTTTTGAAAATCTCTTTTTAAAACGTAGGGAAAGCATAAAGATGGAAGACAAAATCAAAATAAATATGTGTAAACAGCTACGCATTAGACACAGGAGAAATATCATAAACCTCTATTTTATTTAATCCTAGCAGAAATTGAGGTACTGTCTTTCTTGCTGAACTAGATTTACTGCTTAGGAATGTTTGTCAAAATGCCTCCCTGACACTCAGACACAAAACCTAGGCAGGATTCATGTAACTGGATATGTCCATTTTCAGTGGAAATCTCTACACTAGAGCTAGTTATTCAAATTCCCTTTATAGCCTCTTTTTGTTCCCTTTATAGCATCTCCTTTATAGTAGAGAAAAACAGGCACTTTTCAGTATTATCTCATCCTAATGCTGGTTTCTAAAATGGGTGAATGGGTGAGATGGATTCAACGCCCAAGGTGTCTGTTGACCTAAAGCAATCTTAAACTGGCTACCTGATGTTCAGATGTCTACACTGTAGGGAACTGAAGTTAAATGAGTTGTATCCTACATAAAGTGTTTAAGTTCAGAAGGAATAATTGGGCAATTTAATATATTAAATTGAGCAAAAATCTCTGACTAAAGAATAGCTTTTGTCTGACTAAAGCGCATCTTTCTGAAATGCAGCCAAAATTAATATGAAGAGGGAGAATTCACTACTTTCCTTTATAGCTGCTTTTTCCGACTAATCTCCCTCACTGCTGAAAAATGTGCCTTATTTCCAAACTAAACTTGTCTGGTTTTAGCTTGCACTTATTGATTTTATTTAGGCTTTTTTTGGTTTTAGTTTGAAAGTCCTTTCAGTGTTCAATGTTTTTTCTAATGAATGTACATGCATACATAATCAAGCCACACTTAAATCTACTATAATCTAAACAGATTGAGTGTTTCCAGTGCCCCACTGTAAGGCACTTTCTACATCCTGAAATGATTTTTAAGGTCATTTCTGCATCCTTTCCAATTTTTCAATTTTTTTTTTTTCCTCCAAATATGGACACCAGATGTGTATGCGATATCCAGTATCAATCTCATCAATATTGCATACAGAGGTAAAATCATCACCCTGCTTGTAGTTGTTAGTCAGTTTATACAATAAAAGGTTCATATATGTTTTTTTTCCAGAATTACATTAGGAACTTCTGCTCTGTTGCTTGTTTAAGATCCATTTTAGAATAGCTGGAGAAGCATGGCTATATTAAACTGGTTAGTTGAAATTGTCTCACCTGGCTAAATAAATCAACCAATTCTGAGTATCATTATATGCGCTTTCGTCAGTTTTTCTGTCATTCACAACTCTCTTCTGCCAATAATATAGGAACATTTTACATTGGATCCAGTCACACTTCAGTCAGTCCTTGAGAGCTGACATCAGATGTAGAAGTGCGCCCTATGGCTGGTTGCCTTTGGGAACTGTCAGCCAGTTCTCAACTCTATCCATTTATCGTTTTATCATCTTTTCTGTTACTTTGGCTGGGATTGATGTCCAGTAACTTCCCTAATTTAACCTTTTTGGATATTGGCATGGCATTTATACTCTTCTAGTCATCAGGAATTTCTCCAGTATTTCAAGGGTTATTGAAAAATAATATTAGTGATTCAGCTGCCTCCTTGGGAAGCTGCTGAGGACTCTTAGATTCAAGTTATCTGGCCTACTGATTTGAAAATATGTAACTTTTTGTCTAAAATCTTTCTTGGCAATTGAAGGATTGGAAAGATCTTAATCATCCTCATTTGAAGTGATTAAATGGTCCTGTTTTTCTCTCTGTATTAAAAGGCAGCACTTACTGGGCATTTATCCCTTTTCTCTACCATTACTAACAGATGTAACATCCTTATCAAATGACATATCACTTTTAGCATATTCTTCTCTTTTTAATACAAATTTTAAGAGTTCTTTCACTTTTTCTTAAAGGCAGCAATTATTTTCCCATGGTTTTAGTGATTCTGTTATATTTTTTTTCTTTTGTTCAGAATTTCTCTTTCATACTGCTAATTAAATTGCTGGTTTTGTCTATTTTCGCATTATACTCAAGTTATATATTGCTTTTATATTCCCAGTTTCCACTAAATGAGATTGGGCTGTTAGCAAAAATTTGTTCTTTCTTGAGTGTGAAATCATGGGGGTTTAATCATCTAATGAACTCTTCTAAATAAACACTTGAGTTGCTTTCAAATTTCTCTGTTTACATTTCACTTCCCAGGGATTTTGCTTATAACATTCCTCACCTTTAGAAATTATGTCTTTAAAGCACAAACCATGTGACTAATTGGGAATTTTCTTTGATTATCTCCTTAGAAGATGGCAGATTGTGGTTGCTTGTCTCCAGGCTGCCACCACCCTTTGGTCTAGAGACACCATGTTTGATCTAGAGAGTAATTCACCTGTATCTAATATTAAAAAGCTCTATTTAACATAATAAAGAACAAAAATTGTCATAGACAATATATTTACATGAATTACTATCTAGTTAAGAATCTGCTGTTTTATCGCTGTTTGAACTGAACTTCTAACATTCTTCTAAGCTGAAGCTTCCACATAGCGAGATAAAGAATTTATATTGTTGGGATGTGCAGGACAGTTTAGTAATGACTAAAATGATTGGGACTTTTGTCATGTGCATTTTAACAGATCCTGTCCTGAATAGACATTACACAAACCAAACTGTTTTAGGATCATAGAATTGATCAACTTGATTTGAAAAGACTTTTAAGATCATCAGGAAGTTGATGACAGGGGTTTGAAGACCTTTACCAGAGGACTGCTAAGTCCGCCACTAAACCATGTCACTAGGCACCTCATCTACACATTTTTTGAACACTTCCAGGGAAGGTGATTTCACTACTACCCTGGGCAGCCTGTTCTAACCCTTTTGGTGAAGAAATTTTTCCTAATATCCAGTCTAAACCTCCCGTGGTACAGCTTAAAGCCATTACCTCTTGTCCTATTGTTTGTCACTTGGGAGAAAAGAACAACTCCCATCTCACTACAACCTCCTTTCAGGTAGTTGTAGAGAGCAATAACGTCCCCCCAGAGCCTTCTCTTCTCCAGGCTGAACAACCCCAGTTCTTTCAGCTGTTCCTCATCAGACTTGTCCTCCAGACCCTTCATCTGCTCTGTTACCCTTTCTTGGACCCATTCCAGCACCTCAATGTCTGTCTTGTAGTGAAGGGCCCAGAACTGAGCACAGTACTCAAGGTGTGGCCTCACCAGTGCTGAGCACAGGGGGATGATCACTGCCCTGGCCCTGCTGGCCACACTGTTTCTGATAAAGATCAGGATGCCATTGCCCTTCCTGGCTGCCTGGGCACAAGCTGATTCACGCTCAATGGCCATCATCCAGCACCCCCAGGTCCTTTTCCGCTGAGCAGCTTTCCAGCCACTCTTCCTCAAGCATGTAGCATTGTATGTTTTGTTCATTTAACTACATATATTTAGGCATACAGAATTATAACAATCCTTTATGCCTGATAAACTGATAAGCTCTCTTAAAAACAACTAGAGTTGCAGTGAACTTTGGAAAACAAGCCTCCTAAAGCTTGCAAGTTTTATTGCCATTTTCCAGGTGGGCTCGTAAGGAAAAATGGAGGCCTTAAAATGATAGAAATAGCCAAAACACACTCAAGGGTAATTCAGAAAATTGAAATCACAGCAGCCAAATACAGATGTCATGCTATGGTGAAGATAAAAGCCAGAACAACAGTTTTGCATCTTTTTGAAATATGAAATGTTAATTTTCAGTTGGTGCACCTTGGAGGAGGTATGTCAAGCAGGGCAAGTGCCGAAGAGACAAAGAGAATGCTAAAGAGGAAGTGTATCATAATTCCAAATTCAGGCTGGATTGTGGATCTGCTCTCAGCTGCATAAGGCAAGGCGTGCTAATAAAAAACACTTTTTTTGATTTATGTAATGAAACAGTGATTTTCCTTTCCTCCCCTCCGTCTGAGAAGGAAGTTAGTGAGAGAAATTGCAAAGAGGTTATTACAGCAAAACATTTAGACATCCTTCCACAGCTACTACATGACTTGCTGGGTCTTGGCTCATGTTTCTACCTCTTCCGGAATCTGAATTCCCATGGATAACCAGAATCCAGCCAGTGCTTACATAGGTGACCTATAGAGGAACTGAAGTGCAGGCGTACCTTACTGTTCTGCATGGATATACCACCAGTAGTCCAGAAAACAAACTGAGGAGTGCGCCATCTTCTTTCTTCTGAACTGCTTGTGCAAGCCCCATCTTCATCATGTCTAACTGCTAGCCTGTCTTTAATGTCAGGAACCTATTTCCTATTAAAGATCCCAAAGTTATGAGCAAAGACCCAAGGTGTGGAGGGGTGGGTCAGTTTATACAGGGCTACACTGGAGATCTGTGATTGAATAGAAAATGATTCTCCCAAGCCCTGATTTCTTAAGTACAAGTGGTAGTTTCTAGGGTAAGTTTTAGCAAATGTAGCAAATTGTCCTGTTGTGCTCCAATTTTGTGACTTAACCTACACAGATCCAATGCTTCCTGGCTATGGCAGGTCCCATATGCAGGTCACCTTAGGACATTTCAAAAGGACTGCACCTGCTGTAGGTGCTTGGTGGTTCTGTAAGCCCCTTACTCTGTGCTCAGGAGAGGAGCAAACTAGAAAGATGGTAGTTTAGATTAGCTTATTGCTTCCAAAACATAAGACCCACAAAGCACAGGGTCTGATAACATCATCATATTCGTATGTGTATGCATCTCCTAAGGTACTCCCTTACAGAGCAAGAAGGCGGCTGAAAGAGTCTATGAAAATACACAAAAAAGCTCAGCACAGAAGAATCAGTTTCTAAAAGAAAATATTCAACAACATTTTTCCTGAAAAGTTTCAGTTTTCGTGTACTCTGTTTTATTACAATATCTGGAAGAGACTGACCAGGAAGAGAAGTTAAACTGCAAAGTCTGTTGTAGAGCTTGTGAGGGAGGGGATCAAGAAAGTCACTGCACTTTGATGTGTTTTTATGGTTCCCTTTAAGAGATTTTTGTGTGTAAATAATGTAGCTGAGATCACTCAGAGTAAAGTAAACTTCTTCCTTCAGATGCTCTGATTTTCTTCAAGAGCTGTTTGTGTATGCATCTGTGTGTGTGTTCCTGTATAGCTGAGAATAGTCAGTGAATTCAAACACTTTCAAACACATTGAAACAATACTTAAGAATTATTCCTGAGCCCCCCAGAGTGTTTGGTGCTTTAGAAAACAAAGGAAATCTTAACTGTGACTTCTAGAGCATTTTATCATATTGTCTAAATTACAGAAATGGAGAAATCCAGCTGCTTCAGGGCCTGGAGTAAAGAGGTACAATGTTGTTATCATTGTAGGGATATTCCCCATCTATGTCAGGTGAGTATCAGCTATAAAGATGTCACTTTTTAAATTGTCACGTTTTACATTTGCTCTAATGTCTTACTCCGACTCAGTCAACTATAATGAAAGAGAAAAACCACAAACATAATATTCAGAAAAGATGCCATTGCTGTTTCACTGATCTGATTGGACAGGGTTGTTTCAGCACACAGACTCATTTATATCAATGACTGCAAAATTCAGAAGGTATTTGGCATCACTCAATGAGTGGCAAAGAGACATTGCTTCTTTGTGATCACTTCAGTCCACAAGCCACATTATAATGAGCCAGCACAAACTTTTAAGAGCATTGGCAGTTCTACATAGTTCTTTCCTGATCTCTGTGGAGTATTTGACACCACTAAGGGTTTGGCAATAAAGCGGCGACTCTTATGAAGTTATGTTCTCCCAGCATAACCTATCTTTAATCTGAGAGTAAATGGCCATTTCCATTAATGTCAGTCACAAACTTTGAGGGTAGACCTGCATTTTGGTTTCCATTACTGACTTTCCTGAGTCAGCTTCCAAACTAACTCAGTCTATGACTGTTTGCAATAGGGCTAAGTGCCTGCTTGGATAAATGTTGATTAGGTCTGTTGATCTGAGGTTAGACTACAATTCTTTCACAAATGGAAATGTTCTTGGTCATCTTTCCCCACCCACAGAGGGCATTTGTTTGAAGAAGGATTTGCTGGGTGGGTAGAGACCTGTCATTCATTAGCCTTAGACAGAATTGTCCCTGTTTGCCATCATCCCTTTTTCGAGTCATTGCTGTCAGTTACATTAGTTACTTCCTGTGCACTACTTTTATCCAATAAAGAAAAACAAATAAACAAATGAGAAGCATGTTAAGCAATCTCTCTCTATTCCCTTCAGTAAGGCATAATGAAATAACTGTGTAAATAAAACTGTCATTTTTATAGACCTCAAGCCAACATAGTTCTCAAGCGCACCATATTCTGCGGGATGTAGTTCCACATTGCAGTGGCTGCAGCCTGTTCTGTTGCATGACCAACACAAAGTGTGATTTCTTGACCAGAGGCGAGACTAACCCAAGGGCATTAGCACCTGCTCGGGGAGCCAAACAGCATGAGTTTCTAGCTTCTGTCAGTTGTGGTGACTGCTGCTTGTATTTCCATGCATTTCAAAGCTCTGCTCTTGAGCAAGGTCTTACACTGAGCATTAGAACAGCATTTTTCCATTTTCCAATAAATTATGGGTTTCACAAGCTTATTTGTTTTGCAGGGAACTTACTCACCCAGTGATAAAGCAAAACGTGGCCACTGATTATGTTTGATATCAATGATAAATATGGCATTGTTTTGACGTTGGCTCATCATCTTTCTAAAGTGGTTATTAAAGGGAAGTTTCCATCGGGTAGCACACATAGGACTGAAAAGTTTGAACTTGATGCATCAGCAAGCATTCATATGGAACATGTAATGGATAAATTGTCAGCTCCTCTAATGACTTACTAGTCTAACACAAGTGTCTTTGAAATATAATGAAAGATACATGTATGGAGTATTTTTGGTTGCACATGACAGAGCCTTTTGAAAATGTGTTTCTTCTTAGACTCAGAAAGTATCCTTTGAATAAGTTTTATAAGTAAAAGCTATACTGTGTTCATTATGGAAAGACTGATAGGATGCAGCTGGATGTTTTTGGCGAAAAGATACTTACTGCTTTGACATATATTAGCTGGATTTGGAGCTGTGATATATGTTATCCAATCAACCATTTGCATCTGGTCACCTGGCTTCTTAACCAATGATACTGTAAGTGGGCTAATAAAGTATTAAATTTACGCTTGTCATTTACTGCTATTAACAATAATGAATTAATTCATTGATCCCTGATTAGTACAATTGTGACTGCTTTGTGACAGGCAAAAGAGGTAAAAATCAGAACTTAAATGGTTACCTTTCATTTCATACTTATTTTTCTATTATCATACAGCAGAATGTTATGAAAAAATTTAAAACAGCTGGTCCAAGTGAGTTAAACCAGTTTAATATCCGGGATATATCACCAAGGGGATCACCTATTAAATTATAGGAAGTGATCTTAGATTTCAATAGTGGTTTATTATTCAAAAATTGTTTCGCTTTACAACAAATTGCAATTTTTGACCTGAGAGTTTGTATCTTTCATTTTAATATTGTGGTAGTTTATTGGAATCATAAATATTAAGACATAAAAGTTTATTATCCCAAAATTTCAACAGACACTTGTTGGAAACTATTATTCCCAAATGCTTTTTTGATGACAGTAAAATGTACTGTAAGTTGAATGAAAACTTTTATTCAGCAGTTCAGTTACAATGCTATTTCTCTCTGTTACATAAAAAAAGACCACACCATTTCATTAGAAACAAATTACATCATTCTATCATTCATGTAATATAAGCTTTGGTATTTTTTTTAAAACAGTAGGTCCAAATTTTCACTTCCTAGTAGGTTATCTCCACCAGTTTTGATGTAGTTACTTGTTACATTAGTTTGAGTGAGATCACTAACAAATTCCAATCTTATTCAGTCAAGAGAAGAAAATATGGTTTCTGATTTACTCACAAAACTTGCATAACTTTTTTCTGAATATGTCCTTGGAGAGATAGAAACGTAAGGTATAATGTAGACCTGAGTGAGTAGACTGTGACAAGAAAAGCTAGATGGTAAGGTTTTTTCTAAATCTGAGGTATGAGTAATCTTTTGTGGACCTCATCATTTCTCTAGCCAGTCCCATATTTGGAGAGCAGCTGTACTGTATTAATTTGCTTTATGCTGAGTGGACTGCAGAACAATTTCTCAGTGGATTGGGGTAAAAAATGTTGAATAGATTTAGCTTAAGTCTTCCCAGCCTGCACTGTGACTTGTTAGTCTCCCTGCACAGCATTCATTGGACTGACTGGAGATATCTATAACATCGGGCCTTTTCAATTACTCAGATGGTAACTCTAAGCTTCCTTTTCATCAATGAGAAAAACAGGCATTTCTGGCATGTGAGTCAGTTCACAAATTGTGTTCCAAAGTCATTGACTTATTTTCATGTGTGGTGAAGGCAAGCTACAGTGACTAACTCATTGTAGTTACCTACAATGTTGACATTCAAATTATTTAAGCTGTATCCCACTGCAAGACCATAGTCTATCCAGTTGGGTAACAAACTTGCAAACTAACTCCTTTCTCAACTGTCAGGATATGATCTCAAGACCAAAGACGACACTTTAGCACAGAACTGAATCAAACATTGTAAGCTTGGCCAAGCGATTCTCTTCCCAGAATGCATGACAATCTCTTTGTTTAGTGTTGCTCTAAGAGTCCACTGCTCCTCACACTGGTCATATTTACCCAGCATCAGCCCTATTGCAAAAGTTAGGCTATAGCGTTTAGTGGTTGGAGATGCCATATTCTGGAGAGAAAAATTATCCTGAGATTGTATAGGCAATAAAGTTGGATTGTGACTTCCTTTGCAATGAATCATAGAATAGTTAGGGTTGGAAAGGACCTTAAGATTACGAAGTTCCAACCTCCTGCCATGGGCAGGGACACCTCACACTAAACCATGTCACCCAAGGCCCTGTCCAACCTGGCCTTGAGCACCGCCAG